>JANEYF010004945.1:550000-580000 GCA_029963845.1 Rhamnusium bicolor
CCAAAACATTCCTTTTTTGTATTGGGGGGGAGACACCCCCTAAAAAAACCAAACCCCAAAAAAAAAAAAAAAACCCCACAACCCCCTCATTTTGTTTTATTATTATAAAAAAAAAAAAACCCACCCCCCCCAAAACCACCCCCCTAAAAAAAAAAAACTAATTTTTTTTTAAAAAAAAAAAAAAAAATTTTTTTCCCCTCCTCCTTTTTTTTTTTTTTTTTTTTTTTTTTTTCTGCCCCCCCCCCCCTACCCAAAACACCCCAAACCCATTTTTTTTTTTTCAAAAAAAAAAAAACCCCATAAAAAAAAATTTTTTTCCTCCTTTTTTTTTTTTTTTTTTTTTTTTTGTTTTTAAAACCCCCCCCCCTTAGGATAAAAAAAAAAAAAAAAAAAAATCCCCCCTTTTTAAAAAAAAAAAAAAACACCCTTTTTGGGGCCTTTTTCCCTTAAAAAACACCCCCACCCCCCAAAAAAAAAACTTATCCCCCCCCCCCCCCCCCCCCCCCCCCCCCCACACCCCCCCCCCCCCCCCCCCCCCCCCCCCCCCCCCCCAAAAAAAAAAACCACCCCCACCCCCCCCCCCCCCCCGGGCCCCCCCCCCCCCCCCCCCCTTTTTTTTTATTATATTTTTTTTTTTTTTTTTTTTTTTCTTTTTTATTTCTTTCTTTATTTTTTTTTTTTTTTTTTTTTTTTTTTTTTTTTTTTTTTTTTTTTTTTTTTAACCCCACTTCTTTTTTTTTCCCCCCCCCTTTTTTTCTTTTTTTAAAATTTTTTTTTTTTTTTTTTTTTTTTTTTTTTTTTTTTTTTTTTTTTTTTTTTTTTTTTTTTTTGGTTTTTTTTTTTTTTTTCTCGTAGTATATAATATACGAAAATGTAGTATTTAAGAGTTCTAATCCAAAAAATGGTAAGATTTACCCAATAAATGAGTGTACTTTTTACAATATTGAATTGTGTTTGATTTCACACCAAAATGTATAAATTTTCACACCACATTTATAATATTTTTAGTGGTAAATGTGAACACCGTTTAATTTTGAACTGTGTATGTTTTTCGTTTTTCGATATTATTAACAGCCAAATTTTAACAGCGATTTAAAGCTGTCTTGGCAACGAGGGAGTACAAACGCCACTTTAATACGCAAATGAAGAAATTTTTCAGTAAATATTGCAATTCAAATTTGAGAAAAAAGTTGCAAAAATGGTTTGCCTACTCAGGTAACTTTTAGATAATTTGTAAAATATTGACTTTTTTTTTCATAATCAAGATAACATTTTACCGAAACGTTTCAAATCTCATTAAGGAAATTTGATTATTTAGAGACACCTACATATCTATTTGCATAATAAAAAAACCTCTTTAAATACTCAAAATCTCTTAATGGATTCTGAAACGTATCGGTAAAATGTCCCGAGTATTATGGAAAAAAAAGTTTGCCAATATTTTATAAATTATCTAAAAGTTACCTAGATGGGCAATCCATTTTTGCAACTTTCTTTTTCTCAAATTTTAACTGCATCGTTTCTTTTTCATTTATGTAATGAGAGTCATACCTTAAAAGTAAAATAGTGATCGACCATTCTACATTTTCCTCCATATTTATTTGCACACTATAGCGCCCTCACCGGTTAGATTCACGAAACAAAGTTGAGATTTTGCTTACGAGATGGCGTAATAATTATTTCATCAGTTTAACATTGTTTCAAAGTTCAGACATCACGCAAAATTAACTTCACAAAACCATCTACTACAAACAAGTTTATACCATTGTTTATAATCCAAATCGCTTGTTTAATTTTTGTAAAGGGGAGTCTCTGTAGAGAAACCCCGCTTAATTTAAATCAAACATAAATCTCTAACTACTGAAAAGTGAAAAAGAATGAAGCAAAAAGCAAATAATTTTCACTTTCCACAATAATGTTCGGTTTGGATCCCTCGATTTATTTTCTCTTTTTCGTTGCTTCTTGCCTTTTCTAATGTTCACTCTAAAATAATAATGACATAATCAGCTTTTAATTTAATTTTTTTATTACACTAATCGATATATGTAGATTTGAATATGAAGACCACAAAAGAAGACACTGTTTATATATTTTGTGCAGGTGTTTAAGAAAAATTTTGAGAAAAATGAAATTGACTATTAAAATTACCAAATGTCTCTTTAAATTTCTGTTGCATTCATTATTTTTAAATTAATTCTATCATTTGAAGCAGTAAATATTATTTATTTGATATGTGCGAAATAAAAAAAAAACTATTTTTAGGTATTTTTTGCAAGAGGTTTGAGATAAGTTTTTCAAAGACATAGTTGCATATTTTTCGATTTGAAATACAATCTCGTAAATGTCTCAAATATCATTAGATTAAATGCAATATGTCTAATTATTGTAAAAGCAATACTCATAAATAGAACGAACATGTAAATAAGATAAGTTAATATTAATATTATTTTGATAAATTTTTTATCTTATTTATTGAAAATCGGTGCTAAATGAGTTCAATTACTTGACAATTTCTGTGCCCAATTTTACGACACGTTATTTAAGGAAATTGCGAATTTTGCATTAATAATAATAATAAATAACAATGAACACCACGGAAATTATACAACCCCCGATTCCACAGCCAAAGCTGCACGAGCGAGGATTACACTTACGAAAAAGCACGGACACAACCATTCCCACCGACATTGCCAGTGCCAGTGGCGGGATTCGAACCTGCATCTCAATGAAGAGATTATCTAGTAACATTTGCTATCGCGTGCTCTAGCCAACTACTCCTCTGAGCCAGTTACTTAACTCGTTATTCTTTTAGGTGATTTTAATATTACAGAATATGCTAATTCTCTTGATAACAATAGTAATAATATTTCTGCGTTAACTTTAATGAGTTTCAAATCTCGCACAACGTAATATCTAATACTAATAATATAATAAGTACGAACATTTTTGACTTAGTTTTTAATGATATTTCTTGATTATATATTACCAGAGGATAATCACCATCCTCCTTTGGGCATATTTTTAATAGCACCTCAAACAGGAAAAAAAATCCTTTAAATATTCTCCTATACCTGGTGTAACAGGATCATGGTACTCCTTTAGTTTTGAAGATAATTGATTGAAATTTGGGATATCTTATATACATAATAAGCACCAGTTTTTGACATACAAGCTATTTTTTTTTTCATTTCTCGTTTCGCCGGAAGTGACACTAACTTTTGATTTTTTAAATGGAACACCCTGTATATTATTGCATTTTTGAATTCTGTGAATCCCGTCAAAAATACTAAATTATGTGATTTATGAGCAAATAAAGTTCATCAAAATGGTTTTGGGGGAAAACTTAATTTTTTCAAATGGAACCATATTGGTACCGTGGTACCATTTATTAGTACTATTAATAAGGAACTTATTCAAATGTTGTATTGAAATGTGCCATAAATACAAACAATATTACAGCTAAAAGAAAATAAGAAAATACAATTTTGTTCTAATTACCTTGTTATACATAAGGTGGCTTTGAAATACAAAAAATGAACAGAAAACATTACAACATTTGTTCAAAATGCTGTCCATTAACGGCAATGCACTTCTGAACTCGTATAGCTGTTTCTCGAAGAACGTTCGTCAGTTGCTGGGCCGTTATGCTATTAATTGCGCGTCTTACTCGTAGCTCCAGGTCTTCACAGGTTGTAACGACGGTTGCGTAGACAATATCTTTTAAATGACCCCAAACAAATAAATCAAGGGGATTTAAAACAGATGACCTTTGAGGCTACCTCACAGGACCAGTCGTCGAAATTACGTTTTCTCCGAACCTCCGTTGAAGAGAATCAATTATTATCCTTGAATTATGGGGAGGAGCGCCGTCTTGTCGGAAATACATTCCCTGTCGTAAATGGAACGGTAATTCAGCTAAACTGTCCTCAATTTCATTTTGCAGAAATCCCAAGTATCTGACATCAGTCAGGGGTCCTTCAAATATTATTGCACCAATGATTCTACTACCGATTATTCCAAGCCAAACATTGAAACCGAACCGCACTTGAAAGTTACCCTCCCGTAATAAATTTGATTTTCTTGTGACCAATATTTTGTATTTTGTCGGTTAAGTAATTCCAAATTTGTAAACCTAGACTCGTTCGAAAATAAAATCATTCCCAAAAATTCATTGTTTGGCTGCACGTTATTCTGCAAAATCCAATTGCAGTATTTCATCCTACGTTCGTAATCATTTTCATATAAGTGCTGGTGCAATTGGTATTTAAAAGATTTATAGTAGTATTTGTGCAAAATTCGGCTTACTGTTTGGTGACTGATTTCCAATTCAAACAGTCTTATCAACTTCTACTCGAGCCAAAACATTAATTTCTGTTCCTTCGTCAAGAGTGGAATTTTCTTCGGGATCATTGTTGGGCTCACTTCGGAATTGATTTTCAAGACGATTAAAATAATTTCTCGTAGGACATTGTCTATCAGGATATCGTTCGGCATAAAGGTGTCTAGCCGCAACAGCATTTTTTTACATTCCCCATAAATAATTAACATGTCCAATTTTTCATCTTTTGTATAAATTTGCGGCATTTTGACACAATTAATAAGAATTTTAAACAATTTTTAAAGACGCAATAAAAACACCGGTAAATCAACAAATGTTTGACAAGCTAAATATTTCATTGTTTTCAAAGCCACCTTAGTTAGTTACTTCTTAACATTTAATTAGAACAAAATCGTATTTTCTTATTTTCTTTTAGCTGTAATTTTGTTTGCATTTATCGCACATTTTAATACGTTATATGAATAAATTTCTTATTTATAGTACTAATAAATGGTACCACGGTACCAATATGGTTCCATTTGAAAAAATTGAGTTTTTCCCCAAAAACCATTTTGATGAACTTTAATTGCTCATAAATTACGTAATTTAGTATTTTTGACGGGATTTCGATTTCTCTAGCATTACACGGGTCATTTAGAATAAATCGGAATCGTCATGGCACACTTAAACGGAAAACTAAAAATTATATTATAAAAAATATTGAAGTTTGAAATGTCACTTGATTGAAGCACATTTATTCATTTTAAATATACTCTCTTTGTGTGTATACGTAACAGTGGCGGCTGGTGAAATTTGGTTATACCTTAACTTTAAAATTGAATCATGGGATCCAAATGATACTTTAATGCGTGACTCTTAAGGTTGCGTTTTCATCAGATACCAGAATAAAATATTTGTATTTTCTAAGCTTAAAAAAATACTCATTAGTATTGCCTGTAAATTTATATATTAAATCTATATGGTTAAAATTAACAGTGTTTTCGTTTTTCGATATTATTAACAGACAAATTTTAACAGTGATTTAAAGCTATCTTGACAACGAGGGAGTGCAAACGCCACTTTAATACGCAACTGAAGAAATTTTTCAATTGCAATTCAAATTTGAGAAAAAAGTTGCCAAAGTGGTTTGCCTACTCAGGTAACTTTTAAACAAGTTGTAAAATATTGACTTTTTTTTTTATAATCAAGATAACATTTTACCGAAACGTTTCAAATCTCATTAAGGAAATTTGATTATTTAGAGACACCTATCTATTTGCACAATAAAAAAAACCTCTTTATATACTCAAAATTTCTTAATGGATTCTGAAACGTATCGGTAAAATGTCCCGAGTATTGTGGAAAAAAAAGTTTGCATATATTTTATAAATTATCTAAAAGTTCATCTTCCTCCATATTTATTTACACGGTATCGCGCCCTCACCGGTTAGATTCACGAAACAAAGTTGAGATTTTGCTTACGAGATGGCGTAAGAATTTTTCATCAGTTTAACATTGTCTCAAAGTTCAGACATCACGCAAAAATTAACTTTACGAAATTATCTACTACAAACAAGTTGTTTATACATTGTTCAGAATCCAAATCTCTTGTTTAATTTTTGTAAAGAGGAGTCTCTGTAGAGAAACCCCACTTAAAAAGTGAAAAGAATGAAGCATAATACAAATATTTGACTGCCTTAGATAAATAATTTTCACTTTCGTTGCTTCTTGCCTTTTCTAATGTTCACTTTGAAATAATAATGACATAATCGGCTTCTTAAAAATAATTTTTTTATTACGCTAAACGATATGCGTAGATTTGAATTTAAAGACCACAGAAGAAGACACTGCTTATATATTTTGTGCAGGTGTTTAAGAAAAATTTTGAGAAAAATGAAATTGACTATTAAAATTACCAAACGTCTCTTTAAATTTCTGTTGCACTCGTTATTTTTAAATTAATTTTATCATTTGAAGCAGTAAATATTATTCATTTGATACAAGTGGGAAATAAAAAAAAACTATTTTCAGATATTTTTTGCAAGAGGTTTGAGATAAGTTTTTTAATGACATAGTTGCATATTTCTCGATTTAAAATACAATCTCGTAAATGTCTCAAATATCATTAGATTAAATGCAATATATGTAATTATTGTAAAAGCATAAATAGAACGAGCATGTATATAAAATAACTTAAATATTATTATTATTTTGATTAATTTTTTATCTTATTTATTGAAAATTGGTGCTAAATTAGTTCAATTACTTGACAATCTCAGTGCCCAATTTTACGACACGTTATTTGAGGAAATTGCGAATTTTGAATTGATAGTATTAATACATAATAATAAACACCACTGAAATTAGACAACCCTCGATTCCAAAGCCGGGTTTCTTACTATTACAAAAAATTGAATTATACTTTTATGACAAATAATCTCTTAAATAGAAGCCTTTAAAAGTAAGAAAATCGGTTTTTTTAAAAAATTGTATTTGTAAATCTCAAAATGTGGCCATATTTTTAGAATAATCTTAATTACAATATACATAACTAAATTCAATAAAATTACAGTAGAGAAATCAGAATTCTAAATAAATAGTGTTATAATTAATATAAAAAAATAATAAATAGTTCTGTGAAAAAAAATATTTATTTAAAGATAACAGTAAATAAATTAGTACTGTACTGTAGTATAGTCATTGTTTACTTGATAACTATTTTCATAGCTATTTTAAAGAAAAAACTGTATTTGAAATAATTGTTTTCACAGCACACTACTTTGTGTATCGGGTTTTTTGAATTACATTATAATACCTATTTATTTAGAAGAATTTTGATTTTTCTTCTGTGAATTCTTATGGAATTGCTAAGTTATGGGTATCACTGTAATTGTAAAAAGATGTATGTTTCTAAATATCGTGATGAGGCAGCATTTTGAGATTTGACAAATATGCAGTTTTTAGAAAAACCGATTTTCTCACTTTTGAAGGCTCCTATGTAAGAAAGCATTTATCATAAAACAGTAACTCAATTTTTGCAGTACTAAAAACCTCATTAGAAACATTTTTTATAAATCACAGCAAAATTTTCAATAATAAAATAAATTAATAAAAAAATCAAAGAAAAATGCATACTGTTATATTCAGAATTCACAATAGATTCCAAAAATGTAAAAATATACAGGGTGTTGAATTTAAAATAAGACAGTTGGAGTAATATCCGAAGAAACGGGAAGTTTGGTTTAGCAGTAATATTATCAGAAATATTAAAAATGTGTAGTATAGGAGCAGTTATAGATCGAATGGTAATGGGGATGAACTTAATCAATTTTTTGCTCAAAAAGAGTATCTAATAAATGTTGAAAATTAGACACAAACGAATACAAACTGCTTCTGGTCATAATTAAATACAACACTTTTTTGTCAGTCGCAAAGATGTACTCGGACAACGAAAATAAAATCATTTTTAATAAACCTGCAATGCATTTATTACTATAAAGTTGTAGAGAATATTTGGTGCATCCGATAAAAACAGGAGAAATGGACAATATTATAACCGTTTCCTTAAATTAAAAAAACATCCTGCACAATTTTTCGAATATCTTAGAATGGAAATAAATACGTGTATTTATATACTGAAAAAAGTTTCACAACGCAAACACGAAGTATACACAACGCACTCAACTCAAGATTGACGCGCTTCAAAAGCAACAAATAAATCCTGAAAGTAAATCGTTAAATGTTGCTCAAAATGTCGCTCGCTACATCCCGACGCTTACTTACTCACTATGTGCAGTTCTATTTCCAATTCATTATACTTTTTTAGTTTCGTCGCGTGAAGCTTCGCTTAATGCAAGAAGCGGCGTTTCAGCATATTTTTTTACCCTAACTCGACGCGCGACGTACCGATTGTAATGCGAGACTTCCTACTTGCTTGATGAAATAATGCAATCAATATCCCATAGTATCTTTCACATGTACTTAAAACGTAATACGAGTACATTCCATGCGACGGCGCTGAATTACTCAGAAAATGGCCCAGTAGTCGTTGCAAATGTTTTACAATAATAGGGTCCCTCAACCTGGCAAACTAGTTCTGAAACGACGGAAACTATATTATGCGAATGTGATCTGCACAATTTAGTGATAAGGTAATTTTCAACTTATAATTTTGAAAGTAAAAAACAAATTATTTTAAAAGGTAGGCTAACTCCAGCTTCAACAAAGTTAACCAAACACACTAAATTGTATATGACATTTTCAAACGGAAAATTGCCAAAAATGTGAATGGCTCATTGGTTGCAACACTAAGTCGTTTTTATTTTGCTGGCCATATCTTCTTTCTTCAAGTGAAAATAATTTGTGGAACAAAAATGGATTTTTCGATTTAAATAATTTGCACAAATTAATAAAAAGACATTCGTCGTCCATAACACATATTCACTCCATTACTAAAGAAAAAACTTTCGGTAAAATAAGAATAGAGCATGCTTTGGACATTACTTGAGAATAAACCATAAACGACATAATCAAGAAGTACGAAAAAAATCGCGAAATCCTTAAAGGATTTATAGATGTGGTGTGCTTCCTAAGTAAACATGATCTTGGTTTTCGGAGTCATGATGAATCGGAAAATTCTTCAAATTATGTGGATTTCATTATTTTGCTGGCAAAATATGAGAAAACATTGCAATTCCATTTAGCAAATTCGACAGCATTTAAAAGCACTTCGAATCTTATACAAAATGATTTAATTTCGTGCGCAGAAGTTGTATTAAGGAAAATACGGAGCAAAATAGAGGACTGTTCGTTTTTTGCAATTATACTAGAAGAAACTATTGACTTTAGAAATATTTGCCAGTTATCGAAGGTTGTACGTTAAGGGTTCAAAAAATGTGACATTAAAAAACGCTTTTTAAGATTTTTAGACTTTTCTACGTAAAAAACAGCAAATACTCTTTATAACGTTGTGCAATCTATAGTTGGTGAACTTAATTGTGCTCAAATATAGTCGAGCAAAGTTACGATGGCAGTAATGGCAGGTGAATTAGGGGGACTATAGCTAAAGTAAGGCAAACCTACCCAAGTGCACTTTTTATACATTGTATGGCGCATCGATTAAATTTAGTGTTACAACAATCTGTTAGCAGTATCAAGGAATGCAAGTTGTTTTTTCTACTTTAAGCGGCATCGCAGCATTTTTTCAAAATGGTTAAGATGGACGATGCTTTAGATTCCGAAGTTCATAAAAGAATGCCCAAAGTAGCTCCAACTCGATGAAATTATAATGGTAGATTGGTGCAAATTGTGTTTAAATATCGCCAGCCACTTATTGTTCTTTTTTTTGAAAAAAATATTAAATCACCAGGAGAAATGGGATCACGAAACAGTAATTTGCTCTAGAGGTTATTTAGAAATGTTAAAAACAGACACTAACTTTAATCATTTCTTCTCGTTTTCTCAAGGGTTATAGCCCAAGTGCATCAAGTTTAATCGGTTAAACTATGTATGTCACATAATGTCAAAAATATTGCTTAACAAATGACTTCAGTGTATAATAATTTGATAAAATTATCATACATGAAAGCATTTGCTCAAAAGCAAAATTTTAAATATTGTGTGACGTACACAGTTTAAGTGATTCAAATTGATGCACGAGGGATATATGTAAAGATTATTACCAGAATAGAAATCGTTATAGACAATAAAATGCACAGTTTTTATTTTATTAATTTTTGTTTATTTCATAACAATTATAAAGTACAAATTTCATTGACAATTCTTTTTATTTTTTAATAAAGAGACAATTCAAATTAATTATTTTTCATTGCGTTAGTGCAATTGATAAAAAAATTACATTATTGATATACAACTTGAGCTTGTTTTTCTTCATTAATGTTTTGAATAGTAGTATGTTCTGATGTTTCCTTAGAAGTGCTTGGTTTATTTTGTAATTCATTTGGATTACATCTTAATTTATTTATCACATTTAAATGATGTAGGGTATCTATTTGCAAATACGGTTTTAAGGAATTTGCACTTCCATGGCCGGTTATTTTGATAAGCTCTTACTCTTGTGTTCCATTCTTTATTAAGTTACTGACAGCTGTGGCTCGACTGGAATGATTAGTTATTTTTACAGTTTTTGTATCTAAATCGATTTTTGCGGCTGATTCCTTTGTCCATTTGGACAGTTCATTTCTTCCAATCGGTGAATTTTTGTACCAATAGGAATTTTCATATTTATTCTAGTACCTATTGCATGTCAGAAATAAACGATTTGTTGTAATATTGGAACCCCTCTTGGATAATAGTTGTCTATATAGCCTTACAGGACATAGATCGGCATTAATTTTATTAGGTGTTAACCATTTAATATCGGTGCATTTCTTGTCACCTTCTTGTGTGGTTTTACTTATCACAGGGTTGTATTCTAATCGTCCTAAAATGGCAAAACAGTCGCAAATAAAAAGTGAGCCGTTTTTTACCTATTGCCTGGCCCCTGTTATCAATTTCTTCTTTAAAGTGATTTGTTACGCAATTTGCGGTTTCTCCGCCTCTCCAAGCGAGCTCAACTGCGATAATATGGAAAAGTTTTTTTTGCAGTCCTTCAGGTGTGTTTTCATTCCAAAGCATTATCATTTCTTTATGATCTTCTGAATCTAACGCAACTGAAGAGGCTTTTCTTTTTGTGATGTTTTTCTGTAAATAGCTTCTTTTAGCATTACGAGCATTCCTAGCGCACTTAATGTGAATATCCTTAAATGGATCAAAAATGACGTTGTATTTTAAAAAAAACATTTCCTGATTCATTTTTGCAGTTATGTTCCACATGGTTCTTATCACATTTTCCTTATAATCTTTACCATCTCTCCGGTCTCATATTGAAAGCCCAGTCTTTAAGTACCAACGCAACATAATCTATGGTTGCAGTGGCTTCAAATTGGTATCCTGTTTCATTGCAAAAATTAGTAAATTGGCCCAATATCGATTTGTGCGTTTTTGTTGTGTTAATAGGAACGCTTCTTAGTATTTCTTTATCAACTTCGGAAAGTGAAACATTTACTTCCATTTGACGATGTAGGTAAGTATAAATGACACTGACAATTCAAACTATCAGAATTGTTAAGTCGGTGAGTATCGCACAGCAACGACAGGCCATAGCTTACTTTATATGTCAAAAATAAATGAACAGCTAGGTGAAAAATAACCGTCTATTTTTGCAAAATAATCACGTACTTAAACAAGTCACATGGTACAAATTTCATGTTTCTTATTGGTATGATGAGGGAAATAATCTGAAATATTTCCGTTTTGCGAAAACGTATTTGCAGTTTTAGAAAATAAATCGACTGATTTAAATTTATGCATAAAAAAGGTCCAGGAGTTCAAATCAATTATTTTATCTAAGAGAGAACAATTTGATCGCCAATGGAATAAACTTGAGCAATTGAAGATAGAAACTCAACCATCGAGTAAAAGAATACGTACTGATATCGTTGGAGACCAAAAAATGTGTTATCGGAGATTATTTTCAGAAATAATTGACAATATTTCTACACACAAAGATTTTAACAACTTAAAATTAACAAATTTTAATGGCCATTCTACTACAATTCCAGAAGGTGCTTTTAATTCTGTGACGACCCTGCCCCGTCGTATATTTAGTTTATGTTATCCTGGTCACGGCACCAGTGTAAGGGCCCAAGCCCCCCCTCGATTATTTTATTGTTTATTGTGTGTCGAGTATTTACTCTCGTAGATACTCTGGTTTTACTAATTGGATTATTTACTTGATTACCCTTTTGAAAAGAGTCACCTGTCGTGAAGCGACAGGTAATACTTAATTCATTGGCCTTTTCCGTGATCGTCTAATTTTAGTGGTAGGACCCAAATTTGTTGTCTTATTGTAACCTCACAGGTATTTTTATAAAGTTTGGTATTACTCTGTTTCATTTATTAGATTAATTTGTTCTAATTTGATTACATAATTTTTACCAATTAATATGAACACTAATCTGCACTGCACTGATATATGACTAGTATAAGTAAGATTTGGCTTTAGATTTATGATTACTGATTTACTTAAAATTCACTTTTGTACCTGAAAGTAGAAATAAGTCAAGGAAACTCAAATAACGTTTTAACACATTTACTTCTGTCGTAGACAACTGTCTATAAGAAATATTACAGAATATGACATGAACAAAACCTTTTACATGTGCGGAAACTTCCGCCAAATAGTTGAAGTGGCATATGTAGAACTCTACATATTGCAGACAAATGTCCACAAGAAATACATTGATATTTAGCTAGTTGAACCTGCAAAACAACCAAACCTGGTTACCTGCGCGGAAACCTCCGCTTTGTAGTTTAAATAACATATGTAAAACCTTACAGATGGTCGCAAGAGAAACTTCCATTGTATGCGGTACCCGAACGTCCCCTGACAGAGAAAACTGACAGATGCAGACGACCATGCTTTGATTTAACTCGCGAGCTCGTTGCTACATTATCACAGTACTATAAATACAACTAACACTGCCAATCACATTCGATGCATATGCGGAAATTTCCGACATATGACAGGCAACTGCCCGTGTTTGTGAAGTGTGCGAATTCGTCCCGCCATCAGTAGGCTTAAACCATGACGAACCGAACTAGCCCGTAGTTTTTTGTGTAGTGGTTGGCAGGCGTTAACCACATTTATCGCACGCATAAGATAGCTGTGGCCATAAAACATTAATCGATACTCACTGGATGTCTGTCCCCGGACCCCCTGTTGCGAAACAAGGTCCACCAGTTAAAAGATTCAGAGAGTCAAAGGAAGCTGCATGTTGCGTCATCGACATCTGGCCCGACCAATCTGCCAGCCGACCGCTCGAGATCCTTCACAAGGAGTGAAATTTGATTAAGTTACCGACATTGCCGATTCAACTGAACACTATTTATTTTGTACATTATCTTATTTTGACCTAAATTGATTTGGAAAATGAATGAAAGTTCCAACTACTATTACTGATCCTATCGGAATTAATATAGACTGTACTAATTATTAATAAACATGTAATGAGCAGTGCATCATAACAGAAAAATCCTATCTGTAAATCATTCGGTACCACCGGTGAAATATTGTTAAAAACCGCGGAACCCCAGCATATATAGTCGTACTTTGATTAGTGTTGCCATTTCACTTGTAACAAATTAATTGAATTAGTTTCATGAATTTTAGTGAGCTTGAGTACGTAGAAAATGGCAACATAGTATAAAAATTATTTAAATGCCGTCCTTACCAATTCTCGGACATATGGAGAGTTCCGCGAGGTTTTCTCTCCCGGGTTCCTCAGTAACCTCTGTGTTATTCGTCTCCATGTTGGAGGCGACGTCGGCGGTGCACACGCCCTATTTGTAAGGCAGTGTACAGGTCCTCGGTCACAGATACCAGGCCACAGAGGTTTATACACCAAAATGGGTGAGCCGCTAATTAAGCGGGGCTCTCTGTACTGAAGCGGCGGTTATGAAAACCGGAGTCGTGGTTTCTCTTTGACTTTCAGACTCCAGAGAGCCAGCGATGAACACTAGGGGTGCCAATGAATTAACACGACGGTGACAGCGGCTATAAGCCGGGAGAGCGGTCTATCTTTGACTTCTAGGCCCCGAAGAGCCAGCGATAAACACTAGGGTTGCCAAAGATGTGACCGCGATCGGTGATGGCGGCTGTAAGCCAGGAGAGCAGTCTATCTTTGATTTCCAGGCCCCGAAGAGCCAGCGATAAACATTAGGGTTGCCAAAGATGTGACCGCGATCGGTGACGGTGGCTGTAAGCCAGGAGAGCAGTCTATCTTTTATTTCCAGGCCCCGAAGAGCCAGCGATAAACACTAGGGTTGCCAAAGATGTGATCACGATGGTACGCCGCCTCGCGTATTTATATGATTTCCCGTGAGTGAGTTCATTGTCCAAGCCTCAAGATGCTTTAGGTGAAAAGTAATATAATGACTATGTTTATTAGCCTTTAACCCTATTCTTAGTAAAACTCTTACAACCCTACGTGTTTACGTAGGTTTTTTTTATGTTATCGGGTCTCGGCTGGAGCATGCTTCGAGATTTTGTACAGTTTTGTCAACGTTTTAAAATATTAAATGAATACTGTGTTCTTTTACTTAGCTGAATAATTTAGACTATAGTTTGAATGCATACGTTTTCTGCCAAAATTCTAAGAAAATGATTTAACCTTTTTATGTAATAATTAATTTGGAATTTAATGATATGAATGCTTGGAAGTAATTTAGTTTTATGTAAAAATTATGGGAAATTTATTCGCGATGAAGCAGCCCAGGGCTGGGGTGCTTCAGTGTCCAGTATGCAGGTCAATAAGAGATTTAGTGACATTTTACAAAAAAAATCGGGCTTAGTGAGAAACATCTTTCCGGGGGAAAATTGACAACTTTTTTTTAAGATTGCAAATATTACCTCCATCAATGTTGAACAATCATTTTCTCTGTACACATATTTACGTAACGAGGGAGACAGGAAAAATATAGAAACTGTGTTTCTCGTTTAAATATTCTCATGTGTTTTCTCTGAGCCTTTGTCGCCTGTACAGGGCGGTTGAAATGCAAGCAAGCACTAAACCTTCTTTGTTTTATTCTGAAACCCCAATAAATCTATCTTGTTTTAGTTGTATGTGCCAGGTGGAAATGAGCAGTACACATAGGGCTCTGTGTGTTGACTGTGATCATCGAGGCCCCAAATGTGGCACATGGGAACATGAAGATACTAATTGAGTACTGTGTACTGTACTTTCCAGCCTTATTTTAGTTCTTGTTCCTGATCTATTCAATCCTAGATCCAATTCCTTAGCTACGCTACGCTGATGAGGAGCAATAACTCCGAAACACGTGTCCGTAGCTGCATAATTGTTTCTTTTTTTGGGGGATATGGCACTAAACCTTCTTTATTTTATTTTGAAACCCCAATAAATCTATCTTGTTTTAGTTGTATGTGCCAGGTGGAAATGAGCAGTACACATAGGGCTCTGTGTGTTGACTGTGATCATCGAGGCCCCAAATGTGGCACATGGGAACATGAAGACACTAATTGAGTACTGTGTACTGTATTTTCCAGCCTTATTTTAGTTCTTGTTGCTGATCTATTCCATCCTAGATCCAATTCCTTAGCTACGCTACGCTGATGAGGGCCAATAACTCCGAAACACGTGTCCGTAGCTGCATAATTGTTTCTTTTTTGGGGGATATGGCACTAAACCTTCTTTGTTTTATTCTGAAACCCCAATAAATCTATCTTGTTTTAAAAAATATATTATAATTTTATATTGTTGCCGAATTAATTTAATGTTGAACTTAAACATTAAATTAAATACGATGTCAATATTACAGATACATTTCATTTATTACAATATGACAATGTAAATAATACAACATTAAAAAACTGTATTTAAATAACATTGACTAAATGTTGAAAATGATGTTATACTTATATTTTGAGATACATTATATTCACATTAGATACACACTGAGAAAACGTAATTAAAAGGATTCCTAAATTACATTAAGAAAATGTTATTTTTAAAGTTTCATAAACATTAAGACCAACAATATTTTAAAACATTTGTTATTAAAACGTACACAAAATGTGACAGAAAAAACGTGAAAAAGATACTTGTTTTAAATATTTTGTAATATTATTTTAATGTTTCATGTTTAATGAGATGGCATGTGGTCTAACGACGTACAATTAAAACTCATATCTTTTAAAATTCTTCTCTTTGTTTTTTGATCTTGGCCTTTAATCACGGATCAACTGTTTTAAATCCAATTCTAAATTTGTCGAATTTATATGCGATGATCCTACAGTGTTACATTGAAATGTGGAACACCCTGTATAAATTGAAACCTAATTTATTTTTTAATTTCCAGCCGTACGAGCCAAACAATTAAAAGCAAATACCAGGCAGCTTATACTGAAGGCACCAGCTATACCAGTTTATAATCCTTTTATTATTCCACAACCATGGAACAGTATTAATACCAACATTCAACAGCTCGCTGCGAAAGGTTCATGTACCACAAGTAATGGAGTTTTGGGAACGTGTGTGTCTTTCAGGCAGTGTTATCCATATTTTAAATTACCAGATTTGCATAATTTTGATAGCTGGGTTTTGGGAATGTATGACACCTGTAGCTATTATACGTCACAAGGGCGGCAGGTCAGTATTTTAGGAATAATTTATTTATTTCAAGTGTACAGTATGTATTATCTGAATATTATTTGCGGCATTCTCTTAATTTTAATTTTTCTTTTTTGGGGCTTACTACTATACAGGATGTCTCACGAGGAACTGCATCGATCGATATAGGGAAAAGTAGGCATCAGAAAATTTTGAAAATTTAGAGAATTACTAGTGTGGTTAATCCAACTAAAATAATTACAAGCACTTCCGGTTATATTGGAAATCGATCCCAACTTGCTTATTTTAAACGGAATACCCTATATGATTTAGGTTTTTCGAAAAGAGTATAAAACATGTAGGATACCTTATGCCTAAACCCAGCTGTTTCATAGATATTTGACATTTTAAAAAAATTTTGAGAAGTGTAATGGTTTACAATAACCTTTATAACTTTCTTCGTGTAAAAGATACTCATTTGCTTTTTGGCATACAGAAAGACCATAGGTGAGCTATGCTCTACTAATACTAATAGTATACCAAGTGTTCCATTTTTGACGTTACATTTTGTAAACTCCAAACCGCGAAAAATTCCCTAAGCCAAAAAAAAAACCCCCCGTTTTTTTTTTTTCAAATTAGGTTTTTTTAAAACCCCTTTTTTTTTCTGTAAAAGGGGGGGGGGGGGGTGGAACCCCCCCTTTTATTTTTTTTTTTCCCTCTCTCACAAAAAAAATTTTTTTTTTTTTATCTTTTTCCCCACACACCCTAAAAAAAAAACAAACCAAAACCCCCCCCCCCCCCCCCAACCCCCCCCCCCCCCCCCCCCCCCCCCCCCCCCCCGCGCTCGGTTTTTTTTTTTTTTTTTTTGGGGGGGTGTTTAAAAAAAATCCCCCCCCCCGGGTTTCTTCTTTTTTCCCAAAACCCCCAACCCCCCCCCCCCCCCCCCCCCCCCCCCCCCCCCCCCCCCCCCCCCCCCCCCCCCCCCCCCCCCCCCCCCCCCCCCCCCCCCCCGGGCGGCTTCTGGGGGGGGGGGGGAAAAAAAAAACCCGCCTCGGGGGTTTTCTTCCCCCCCTCCTTTTTTTTCTCCTCTCCCCTCTCCCTGCTCTTCTGTGTTGGGGGGGGGGTTTGCAGAATCTTAATTAAACATACATTTCATCCGTTTTCGTTCCAAATGGTTCAACGATTAAAAGAAACAGATTTCCTAAGAGAAAATTTTTGTGAATTTATTCTAATAAGGTCTGTAGGCGACGATTCTTATTTGGGAAATATTATATTGTCAGATGAAGCTAAATTTACCAAAAATTGACTTTTTAATGGACACAATTCACATTATTGGAGTGACTCGAATCCTCATGTGTTCAGGGAGCGAAATTTTCAAGAAAGTTGGCAGTTTAATGTTTACTGTGCCATAAGAAACGATAGAGTGGTGGCATTAGAATTTTATTTAAATTAAATGTAAACAGTAAGTTATAAAGATTTCTTCTTCTGCTAATATGTATGTATTTTTTTTGTTGGTTTTGTTTTTTTTAAGTGAAAGATATGTATATATTTTACAAAATTTGAATAATAACTATTTAGAAAATTTACCTCTCGCCAAACATAGAAACATTTTTTATCAGCATCAGCAAATAATTTTTTACAAGAAACTTTTTACGATCAATGGATCGCCAATAATGGACCTTTCCTACGGCCTCCTCGCTCCTATTTATCAATTAGATTATTTTATTTGGGGAACTATTAAAAATAAAGTTTATGAGAGCCCATTAACAACTATTGAAGATTGTATGCAGAGAGTAAGAAATGCATATCAAAACTTATCACAGGATTCAATTAGAAGAGCTATCCATGAGGAACTAATCCGAAGGTGCGAAAATGTGTGGAGGGTCGAGGGCGGAATTTTGAACAATTATTAGATTAAAATGGAATCACGTTTTTAATTCATTTTATCTTAGCTATTTTAGTTTATGTAAAGTGTCTTCAATCCAATTAATAGACATGTGACAGTGTTTAGTGATATTTTCCGTTTTTCTGGATATCTAGTAACAAATGCACTACAAGTTCTTGACATTACTTTATCACATTCTCCATAAATAATAAACAAATTCAAAAAGACTTCGTGGGTGTAATTTAAACGCGGCGGCATTTTCTGACATAAGAGAATGACTGACATTACTGATTGTTTCTAAGCATGGCTAAAAATTTTACTAAAAATTCTTGAATTTCTCTGAAAATCGCAAATATTTTAAAAAGTTGTAACTTAGACCCCCACATTGCTTATATTAGAAAAAGGAATTTAATTATACATAACATGATGTAAAAAAAATACAGGATATTTTTGTTGACTTAAACGAGTTTTCGCGGTTTGAAGTTTACAAAATGTAACGTACAAAAATGGAACACTTGGTATACTATTATTGAATTTCTTTAAACTGTAGAGCGTAGCTCACCCTATGGTCTTTCTGCATGCCAAAAAGTAAATGAGTATCTTTTACACGAAGAAAGTTATAAAGGTTATTGTAAACCATTACACCTGTCAAAATTTTTTTAAAATGTCAAATATCTCTGAAACGGCTGGGTTTAGACATAGGATATCCTACATGTTCTTGACTCAGAATTGTATTCTCTTTTCGAAAACCCTAAAATATATAGTGTGTTCCACTTATAATAAGCAAGTTGGTATCGACTTCCGGTATAACAGGACTTGTAATTATTTTAGTTGGATTGGCCACAGTGCTGTTAGTAGCTCCCTAAATTTTCAAAATTTTCTGGTGCGTACTTTTCCCAATATCGATTGATGCAATTTCTGATGAGACCCTGTATATGAATAATTCTTCTAATAGTGCAGACGAATTAGCATCCGTCGGTGACAAAATTAGTAAGGATTTTGATGTTTTTTCCATAGGATTGTTGTAACTGCTTTTCTAAACAACCCATAAACAGTCCTCACCGATCCAGCCTCTGCTAAATCCGCCATATTGGAAAAATGATGGCTCTAGGATCTAGGGTACCTTTGTCAGATTTGTCTCAATTATCTCGGATATGGTTCATTTTAAATAAAAGATCCATAGAGCTAAATTTAAAGAACGTATAATTTCATATAAAGAGGTTATTTCAGTTTTCCTCGATTTTTTCTCATGGTAAAAAAATGGCAGTTTTCGAAAAAAAATTGTACCCAAGAAACTAATAATTCTTTTTAGCTGGAATGTTACATTTTTATTGTGATTAGTTGATTATCACAATATTATCATTAGATAAGCCGATGGACGTATTTAGAAAACTACCTTCCCTTTCAAAATGGGCAAGCTCTGACCAAGTCCATGGATAAGCCCATTTCTACACCACCTTTACCCAGTTAGTGTTAAAAGATTATTCTACTTGGGGTGGTAGGGCCAAGAATAATAAACAAATATTTATACTAACACATTTACATTGAAGTGATGTACAGGGTGTTTCAGATTCAAAGTGACGTATGATTATGGGAGGTAGAGCACACTTATCTGATTATGAGTTCAAACACCCCCAAAATTACCCTTGATTGTTAACCATTTTTGAGATACAGAATGTTTTAAGGTTTTTTACTAAAATCGTAGTAGGCCATATCTCTTGAACGACTGTAAATATTTGGATAAAATTTGATACAAATATTATACTATTTTAATCCAATTAAAACGCTGCTTTAAATGTTGTGGTTATAATCATTCTCTAATTGTGGAACCAAAACTTGCTGTCCCTGTTGCTCCGAAGAGCTTGAGATAAAACATTGTAAGTCCGAAACTGTAAAATTCATTAATTGTATTATTTATAAGTTAAATGTAAAGTCAAATTCTAATGCTGAAATTGATGTAAATCACACAGTGTGGGATACAAATTGTAGTACAGTGTACAAACAAAACTTAATTTGTTAAAAAATGCAATATTTGGCACGCAATAGCAACCAGTACTTGGAGATAGTAAAACTATTAACAATGCCAATGCCTCTATTACTTCTATATGTAATGATGACCATACTCCTGTCCTTGACAGTACCAACCTTTGTTTCAATAATAGACTTAAACTCAAAATATTATATCAAAACGTTCGTGAACTCAACACTAAAACTACAGACTTATACAAGGACTTAGCTGTATTTGATTACGTGAACTTTCAAACCTATATTCAATCTATGGTAATAACATGATTATAATGGGTGATTTTAACATTGCAAATTTAACTGAAAAACCTCCCAAGGTGTAACAATTAGAACTTTTCTGTGATTTTCTCAATCTAAAGCAATGTAATCTTATCGCTAACAATAACAATAGAATATTAGACTTGGTCTAAAGTAATCTCAATTGTTCATTATCGAAATCATATGATTATGAAATAAATGAAGACTTGTACCACCCGGCGCTGCTTATTACATGTGAAGTGACTACAGATCTGACTTCATTTGCGCACAGTAATACAACTCCCAGCTTCAATTTTAAATAAATATAGTTTAAAAAAAACTAAAAAACACGCTTTTAAAGCACATCAAACTAAAAAGTGAAAAATAATTATTAATATAAACTGAAAACAATAATGAACGAAAAATACTAGTATTGTGAAAAAAACGTGGGTTGCTCGATATACGAAAAATATGGCACAACGCGCCCCACGCTTTTTTCACAATAATACTAGTATTTTTCGTTCATTATTGTTTTCAGTTTATATTAATAATTATTTTTCACTTTTTTAGTTTGATGTGCTTTAAAAGCGTGTTTTTTAGTTTTTTTAAACTATATTTATTTTTCACTTTTTAGTTTGATGTGCTATGAAAGCGTGTTTTGTAATTTTTTTTTAACTATATTTATATTGCTTATTGATGCTGATATTATAACATATTACGATCCAACAGATATTTCTGAAAGAAAAAATACTTTTTTATTTCAGCCATGAGATTTGAACTCACGCCCTAGGAGTCTGTCGTTTCGCGTCTACTACCTTAGTCCGCTCGACCACCCAGCTAACTGACAATCACCGAATGTACCCACATATTAAGCCTTTGCTTTCACGCAAAGGATACGTGAGAAAAGGACTGGCGATCCTGATCAGGATAATGATATAAACTTATCAAATTATTGTATTGTTACCGGTTCTTCGTAAGTGTACAAAGTTTCAATTAAATCTGTCCGTTTAAAGTGGGTCAAAATCGAGTCCAAAGAGTCGGTTACATACAAACAAACAAACAAAAAAGCAAGCAAGCAAACATACAGGTGAAGCTAATAAAAGCGTGTTAAAAAGCCGATTTTTCGTCACTGTATGGTAGCTTAGGCAGCACCGATTGTGTTTATTTGTAAATGTATTATTTATGTTTATTATAAGCCGGAATAGGCATCTAATTAAGTTTTAAAAATGTATTTTAATATGAAATAAATCTTGTTAAATTGGAATTGGAATTGGATTAGAACTGCCTACTAAATATTACGGATACTGATCAAGCATTATAATTATTTTATGATATTTTTCTTGAGAGAATGTCTTTATATGTCCCAAAAACTATCCAAGAACGAATAAATATCCTCCATGGTTTTCAGGCGATATAATTCGAAACCTTAAACGTAAAAATAAAATCTGGAATAAATATAAAAAACTGATTCAAAAAAAGGTTTTGCAAATATTTTACAAATTGTCTAAAAAATAACCTGGGGGAAACAATTTTTGCAACTTTTTTCGCAAATTTCAATCACAATTTTTCTTTGTAAAACTTCATTTAGTCTTAATAGTTATACTTTAAAGTATCGCTTGGGTCCCATACTCCAATACTGGGAGTTATTAAAACCCTTTCGGCGTGACTGTAACAAGACCTACATAGTTGACGAACTGTTAAAACAGTAACGACAAGAAGTCCTTTGTTTACCACCATTCTAGTGTCAATTTAATCTAATTGAAATGACATGACAAGTAACGAAGGACTTATATTAAATATGATTTGAACGAAACAACTACTCAGCGGACAAATACCCCGATCTGCATTGGATTATACCTTCAAATCATGATAGATCGGTAGCCAATATCATTTGTCAATTCCTAACCAGACATAGACCGGTTTCGAACTTATTAGTTATCCTCAGTATGCCATAGGTTATGGAACAGACAAATGACAGTGGCCAACCTGCTAGTCATATACTGACTAAGGCAAATTGAGTAGTAGAGGTATCGAAACTTCTCATATGGTCCAAATGCTACTATCCGACCGACATCATAGATGTCTCTGTGGCGGATAGCGACTTGCAAAGCAAGTACCGAGAGCGGCGACCTCTAGCCCTGTTATTAAATATGATTTGAACGAAACAACTACTTAGCGGGCAAATACCCCGACCTGCATTGGATTATACCTTCAAATCATGATAGATCGGTAGCCAATATCATTTGTCAATTCCTAACCAGACATAGATCGGAGACATCTATGATGTCGCTCGGATAGTAGCATTTGGACCATATTAGAAGTTTCACATACCTTTCACCACTACTCAATTTACCTTAGTCAGTATATGACTAGCAGGTTGGCCACTATCATTTGTCTATTCTATAGCCTATGGCATACAGAGGAGAACTAATAAGTTCGAAATCGCAAGTCGCTATCCGCCACAGAGACATCTATGATGTTGGTCGGATAGTAACATTTGGACCAACCATATGAGAAGTTTCATATACCTCTCACCACTACCCTAACGAAGGACTATTATAACAAGCACATAAACCCTCATTCTTCTTCTCTAAATCAGACTGAAGATTTATGGCTTGAGTCCTTGAATCAGTGTACTGTTCAGACATGGAAAACTTGTACACATTGTGAAAATCTGGTGAGGGAGGAATAGGTACGGGAACTGGGACAAACATCTTTTGTCGATATGTCTAATTTTATCATTTCACTAGCAGAAACGGATTCAGATTCAAACGATGAAGTAGAGTCAGATTCTGATAGCAAAATAATGGAGGAGATTTAGGTCAGATCCAATTTAAAAAAATTATTTCATTTTCTTATTTTCTGAAAATTATTTTTTCATAATTGCTTAAATATGGTCGAAATAGTCGAAAGTAAACATTTATTTACTCATATCTTCACTGAAAGAAAATTCTACTAACCATAAATAAAAATTCACTAGCCCCAGAAAAATATCTCCATTAAATAGGCTCCAAATAGACTACTTTGTAATCGCAACAAAAATGATATTGCTAAGACGCACTTATTTACCGTTGAGAAAAGTTTTTCTAAATTACTGTAGATTGAAAACTTTGCTATCAAGAGTCACAGCCCTATTTTAACCTTAATAGGTTTTTTGTTACAGTTAAGAAGCTCGTATTTTTACAGAATTACTACCTTGCAACCAGAAAAAAGCTTTTCCTGCCTCTAATAAATGACTTTGTAACCACTATACAGCTTACACTGTATAAATAATAAATACCTAGTAATGACAGCAAATACTCCTTTTTAACACGCTTTTATTAACTTCACCTGTATGTTTGTTTGTTTGTTTGTTTGTTTGTAACCGACTCTTTGGACTCGATTTTGACCCACTTTAAACGGACAGATTTAATTGAAACTTTGTACACTTACGAAGAACCGGTAACAATACAATAATTTGATGAGTTTATATCATTATCCTGATCAGGATCGCCAGTCCTTTCCTCACGTATCCTCTGCGTGAGAGCAAGAGGCTTAATATTGTAAGTATATTCCGTGGCGCTTTGTGCCATATTTTTCGTATATCGAGCAACCCACGCTTTTTTCACAATAATACTAGTATTTTTCGTTCATTATTGTTTTCAGTTTATATTAATAATTATGACTATGAGGCTGATTGATAGGTCGATGTATTCTTCTGATGGCGTGTTAGTAGCGAGCTTATTTGCAATTGATTTAACCATAATATCCATTATGCAAAACTCGATAGTTTTTGAGGTATTTTAATTATTACAGTACAAATTATGTAACAAAAATTATGTTAAATCCTTTGATAAGAGAAAAATACAATAGCTAAAACCTTCACTATCTACATTAAAATATCTCAAAAACTATTGGGTTTTGCATAATGGATATAATGGTTAAATCAATTGAAATGAGCTCTACTAGCACGCCCTCAAAGGAATATGTCGATCTACCAGCTTTAAAAACAACTTAAAACTGAATCACCCTGTATATACAGGGTAATGAACGATAGCTCATCTAACAGTCGGTAGGCTGTCAACAGACAATCCCGGGAAGGCCGCTAGCGGTGCAGGCGGGCAGGCCCAGGCGGTGGGTTAGTTGACAGTCGAGGACCGTGGTTCGGAGTCCACGCTAAACTGTAGGTCCCTAGGTAAAAAGGGCCCATTGTGGCCTACTTGCCTAGTAAAATAAGTAGCTACTACTACTACTATATTTATACTGTTAAATGTAGAAAACAGTATTATAATAAAATATTCATTTTGTCATAGTTACACATTTATTATTTAAAATATTTTCAGTTTGAAATAGCGAATTTCAAAATTCGATGTTTTCATTTAATATATTTTTCAGAAAAAGATAGTGAAACTCAACATGTTGTACAACTAAATATTTAATATTAAAACACGTTCTCTAACAATGTTTTATCTTGATCCAAAGAAATTTTATTGAAGTACTTATATGGCGTCGTTAAGGTCGTGGTCGCTTTTTTTCATGTGTAGCCGCCACTCTCTCCGCGTGCTTCTACCCTCCTCGCTCCACTATATTTCTACTTTTAGCACTCCCGTGTCGCCAGGATAGGTTTAAATCGATGTTAACATTTTTTGGTCAGTAATATTGAAAAACGAAAACATTTGGTTAATTCTAAATATCATAGATTATAACATATAAATCACAGGCAATACTGATGCGTTTTTTTAATCAAGAAAATACGAATATTTTATTTGGTGTCATTTTATGAAACTAAATATTCGTATTTTCCAGGTTTAAAAAAATACGCATCAGTATTGCCTGTAATTTCATATCTTAAATTTACCTGTATGGTATTTAGAATAAACCGAATGTTTTCGTTCTTCGATATTATTAACAGAAAAATTTGAACAGCGATTTATAAATTTAAGTTGGATATCTGATGAAAACGCAACCAAATGATTCATTTAAGGAAATAAAGGATTAGTAAATAGGGCGGTCAAAAATGTTCTGTGAGACAGTGGCGTACGAGAAATTAACTAATACGAGAAGCAATAAACTGTTACAATTTATAACAATGTATGTAAAACTTACCCTCTTAACTAGCTTGATGAATTAGCTTGCTTATCACAAACTGGAGAAGATGTGTAGCCATTTTGCAACATCAGGTATGTTTCTATGATTGTCTCCATCAGTGATGTTCGCTTTGGTGAAAACATATTCTTATATTTTGAAAACGACCATTCGACATCTACTGATGTAATACACGCATACGTAAAATAGTCTTTGAACGCACTTAACGGATCTGGGGCTGCACCATCACATATTTGTCTTAATTTGGTAAAACCGGTGTCTTTATTTAACACACTTGCGATTAATTTCACCTGTGTAGCAGTAGATTTACTTCGTCCACTTTTGCAGTGACTCCGCTAACGACAACGCACTGTTTTTTAATTTTTTTTATGCTTTCATGTAATGGTTTATAGTTCTTCGCAATGTTTTTTAAAGCTATTTCAACGGAAATATCTTCGAATTTTGTCTGGTTTTCCTTAATAAGCCTCATCTGGATTGAATTGTAGTATCACAGCTTTTATTTGTTGGAAATATTCAGCATGATAAAAAGCTGCCTGCAACCATGTTCCCCAACGTGTAAGAATCGGCTGTGGTGGTTCAAAAATACCGGGATACTTTCTATCAAATGCATGGAAACGTTTAGGAGATTTAAGAAACACTTTTTTTTGTACTTGCTATTAATGCATCCACCTCTGGAAAAACTTTTCGAATAGTTTCTACCACAAGATGTAAAGCATGCACTTTACACGTAACATGTATAAACGTACAACCTTGTTCTTGCAAAGAACGGCCTACCAAACGCATTGTCACGGCGCCATCAGTCACAAACATCAATACTTGACTTTTTGACAGTTCAAATTTTTCTAACGTCTCCAGCACCACCCTGGTAATTGTTTCTCTAGTACACTGACTTAGTCTTTTGCTAGCTAGTAACAGTGGAACTGTCGGTTTGAGAGGGTCCAGTACTCGTACTATAACATTTAAAATAGATTTTTTTTTTACAATCTGTTGTCTCATCAATAGATAACCACAGCCGTGTATTTTTTAATTCAAATTTCATCTTATTTACCATGTCTACGTGTACAGTTGATAGATAGTTATATAACGTTGTGCGACTTGGTAACTTCACCTGGGCATTGTATTTATCACATCAGAGGCAATCAGCATTAATAGTAAATCAAACATAAACTGTGTTGTCGAAGGCACGCCATTTTTTTTATTTTTATGGTGTACACAATTTACGTGAGGTCCACAATCACGCTTATCCCAGCACATCAAATCTTTCTCGCACACTTTACAAATTATTTTAGCACCATCATAGAATAAATCCGGGAATTCACCTTTGAATTTATTCACTTTGTCAGCAAATGGCCGTTTTCTACCCCTGCGTACGTCTGCCATACTTTATTATTAAATTAATATCAACAGTACAGTACAATAAATAAAATAAAAAAACAAAAACAATATGCAATACGCCCAAGTGACTTAACGTGTACACAACTCGAAAGCTAGTAATAGGCTGGACTGGAGAAAGAGTTTCGCGGCCAAGGTGAATGCCGGCGACAGTAAGTACATCTGTACTCTACGACCATGATACACAGAAACGATTTGCAGCTTTACTAATAAATAATAGATACATAATTTAAAATCATTGATTTATTATGCGTAAGTATAATAGAGAAGTAGTGTTAGGGACACAAAAATGACATATATCATGTTAAAATGTAATTAAAATAGTCATTATTATTACGTTCAAATACTTGGACATATGTAGTCATTAAGGCCCAATCTTCTAATCTCCACTTGTAAGACATTTTCACAAAAACCTTTCACTATGGAAAAATAATAGGATTGCGAGTATCCGATTAACACTTTATTTTATAAATGCACGAAGTAGTTACGGTTCCAGTAAACGTTATATGGAGAACAAATCCTGTCTCCTAACAACAAGGATCAACTCTCATATTCTTAATTGCGTCAAACCATCTACGTGTGCATGCGTCGCGTACAAACAATATGTAGAATTAGCAAGCGCAGATTTATGGTTAACAAATAGCTTACGAACCGTAGGTATGTGCTTTTTAACCATTAAAAAGTCAATCTCAACTAAAGGCACTTATTTACCATAAGAAAATACTTAGTTATCCTTAATAAAAAAAAAACCAAAAAAAATATTAGTTAGTTTAAGTAAGTGCTGTTATTGGGATAATTAGTCAAAGATTTAAGGTTGCAAAAGCTCATTAGCAAAACAGTTTTTCTTTTGTTTAGATGATGGTAATGTCTTAGGAAAATAAATACTTATGATAATGCAGATCATCTTAGCAGAACATTTTATTTGGTCGATTTCCCTCATTGTTGTATATATTTATTGTCCCTATATCATGTTGATTCATTTTGTAAACGGTTGACATCAGTATGCTTTGTGTTATATCAGCTACGTGATATTGGTTATATATATCTGTTACATTGTCATATTACTATGCTCAATTTTATTCTCATTTAACTTATGGTATCATTTTTTTGAGGTTCCTCTCATCGTGTAGATAGAGTATTTAAAATTCAAAAACGAGCAGTTCGGAACATAAGTGGTATAAGTAAATAAATAGTCTTCTTGTAAAAATGTATTCAGAGAATACCAAATTTTACCAGTTCTTTGCGTTTACATTCTAAAAATTGTATCTTTTGTAGAACTGAATCTTGTCAAATTTTTTAAAAATAATTGTTATCATAATTACGAAACTCGTAACCAAAATGATTTATTGATACCCATTCATAATTTATCTATTTACAAGAGGAGTCCCAGATACATGGGAATACAATTGTTCAACAAGCTGCCGGATCGCATTAAAGAAATTACTTTTATTAAATTTTTCAAAAGAACTGTCAAATATTTCCTAGCAGAAAATTGTTTTTATTTATTATCGTGGCAGCGAATATGGCGGAGACACGGAAAGAAATGTAATCTATTTTTAAGACTACTATTCTTAATTTAAGACGTTATTGTACTCATATATCCGCAAAAATAGTATTTTCCATAAGGAAAACGTTATTTTTAAAAGTCATTATCTTAGTCTCCTTCTTTTAATGATAACTAATTATTAACTTTATTAACTTTAGAATAATGCTTCTACTTCAGCTAAGAGGAAGTTTCGAACAATATTCAATACTAACTTATACTTAATCCAAGATTTCATTTATTTAGTTCAAATGTAGAGATTATTGCGATCTGTTACATTTAACACTTAATATAAGAGATGTGTCGTTTCATTCAACTGTAATATTTAAACAAAACTGATGAATTACGTGAAGTTTGATGTTGACTGAAATCTCTTCTTTCTTGATTTAATTTTGCGATCTATTTACCACTTAATGTAAGGATAAATTTCATTTCGTTCAAAATTGTATTATTTAAATAAAACTTTTTTCCTTTTCTTTTTTGGAACTTACTACAACATAAATAATCCTTCGTTATCTAAAAAATATAGTTAGTTACCCAGTATGTTACTGGAAAAATAAACATCTGCGCTTGGGACTTTACATTAAAAGATTAGTCAGAGGGTGTTTTTTGAATTTTGAAACGTTAGAATTATATTATTATTTTTGTCTCATATTAATTGTCAAAAAACACCCTCTGACTAATGTTTTGACGTAAAGTCAGAAGCGCAGAGGTTTATTTTTCCAGTAACATATACTGGGTAATTAACTATATTTTTTAGATAACGAAGAATTATTCATGTGGTAGTAAGTCCCAAAAAAGAAAAGGAAAAATTTAGAGAATAAATTATTTGAATCGAATTTGAATTTCTGGGATTGGCTAAGGACTTTTCAGGATTAGAAGAAGTTTTTATGAAGAATGACGTTTTATTAAGAAACCAAAAACAAAAAATTTTACAAGTATAAGTCCATTCGTGAACACACTGTATATGAGACTTCAAATTTACCACAGGAAGGCACATTATCTCTTTATGTGCTTTTAAATATCTTATGAATTTTATTCTCTTTCCAATTTGAGTAATAAGTTCTATACTCTGTTCTTCTGAAATTTCCAGTAAATTGTCCAACGTTAGTTAATTTTCTTGACCTAGAAAACAATTATTTATGTTATTAAATTATAAATAATTTAAACAAATCATTGTAGCTAACTATATAATAGAAAAGTATGCTCGAATTTTCAAACAGGTATGCCATAACAAGTTTTGTACATATGAAACCGAAATTCTTAAGCCCATTTGAATATTCACAAAATTTCCATGCATGTATACAAACTGTAAATAGGCATATAT
>JANEYF010004945.1:585000-675000 GCA_029963845.1 Rhamnusium bicolor
CATAGTTGTTTGTAATTTTATTCCAAGAGTGGTATTCTTATGTCAAGAAAAATGTCGGTAAATAAGTTGATTAATATAATACTTAAAGCATATTTTTGATATACCTACATTTAAATAAGAATTTACTTCAAGATGTCCTTATACTTACTCTCGCGGTTACTCGAAAGAAGTGTACTATTAATGGTATATTTAATAGTTACTTATACTTCGAGGGAATGAAACATATATTGACTTAATAAAGACTTGCGCCAAAGAAACTCAAAAATATATTGGTTCTTGGTTTATAATTGGTATATTATTGAAATAATAATGATTTATTATGCCATGTAATATTGTTCTAGTGACAAGTACAAAAATTCAAGAATAATCGATTACTTTGATATAGAATAGTTTCTTTCCGTGGAGTGAGGACGACATTCTTCATAAAAACTTCTTCTAATCCTGAAAAGTCCTTAGCCAATCCCAGAAATACAAATTTTATTCAAATAACTTATCAGTTTTATTTAAATATTGTCTGAACGTTATTTGTGGCATTCTCTAAATTCTTCCTTTTCTTTTTTTGGGACTTACTACCACATGAATAATTCTTCGTTATCTAAAAAATATAGTTAGTTACCCAGTATGTTATTGTGTGACGGCCCAACCCCCCTCGTATATTTAATTTATTGTTTATTTTATCCTGGTTACACGGCACCAGTGTAACAACCCGACCCCCCTCGTATCATTTTGTATTTATTTTATTCCCCTTTTTCTAAGTCTCACCTGTCGTGAAGCGACAGGTAATACTTAATTAATTAATTGGCCTTTTTCGTGATCGTCTAGTTTTTGTGGTAGGATCCCAAATTTGTTGTGTTGTAACCTCACAGGTACGTTTATAAAATTTGGTATTACTTTGTTTCATTTATGAGATTTAATTTGCTTTAATTTGATAACATAATTTTTACTAATTAATGTGAACACTAATCTGCACTGCATTGATATATGTTTTAAAGAATGACTAATATGAGCAAGATTTGGCTTTAGATTTATGATTACTGATTTACTAAGAATTCACTTTTGTACCTGAAAGTCAAAAAGGGTCAAGGAAACTCAAAAACCGTTTTAACACATTTATTTCTATACTTACAATTAGACAACTGTCTATAAGAAATATATTACAGAGCTCGACAAGAAGAAAACCTTGTTACATGTACGGTGGACAATGGTCCACAAGAAATACATTGATATTTAGCTAGTTAAACCTGCAATGTAACCAAACCTGGTTACATGCGCGGAAACTTCCGCTTCGTAGTTTAAATGACATATGTAGAACACTACATATGGGTGCAAGAGAAACTTCCCTTGTATGTGGCACAGAGTGTCCCCTGTCATATGAACCAGGCAGAGACCGACAACCATGCCTTGTTATTGAATTCGCGGGCTGGTGCTACCATAAAACAGTACCACAAATACAACTGACGCTGGCCAACGAAGATTCGATGCATATGCGGAATTCTAACATATGACGAGCAACTGCTCATATTGTTTTTGGGTGTGTCGAATGCATGCCACCAATCAAGGTTTAAACCAACATGAAATGAAATACCCCGTAGATTTGTTAATTTGGCAGACGTCGTCGCTTGTATTGCGGCACGATTATGGGAGCGATAGCTATAAATCATTAAGCGGTATACACTGGTCATCTGGCCCCGGACCCCTGTCAAGAGACAAGGTCCGTGGTCAGACAACCGCATGTTTTTGTTGTCGGCGTCTCACCGCACCCACCCGAGAGTGACACTCTGATCCCCATACGGGTAGTGAAATTTGATAAAGTTACAGATATTGCAGTTTCAACTGGACACTAATTAATTTGTGTATTAACTTATTTTGACCTAACTTGAAAAATGTAGGAAAGTTCCAACTACTATTACTGCTCCGATCGGAATTAATATCGACTGTACTAGTTATTAATAAACATGTAATGAGCAGTGCATTATAACAGAAAAGCCCTATCTGTAAATCATGTGGTACCACCGGTCAGATATTGTTAAAAACCGCGAAACCCAAGCATATAGAGTCGTACTTTGATTAGCGTTGCCATTTCAGTCGGAACAAAGAAATTTAATTAATTTCATGACTTTTAGTGAGCTCGAGTACGTAGAAAATGGCAACGCAGTATGATAATTATTTAAATGCCGTCCTTACCAATTCTGGTATATACGGAGAGTTCCGCGGGGCCTACTCCCCCGGATTATTGAGTAACGCCTGAGTTACTCGCCTCCATGTCGACGGCGGCATTGGTGGCTGGTGCACGCCAATGAAGCGCGGCTCCCAATGCTAGTTATAACTACAAGACAGGGCCACTCTCTTATTTCCCGACCCCGTAGAACCAAAGCGTAAGCTTGCGGCTGTCATAGTTGACCTGGAGCACAACTATATTACAGAGAGTCGTACAATCTCTTCGTACCCGATTCTTATTTTTGGCGGTGAACCAACGCGTAACGCTTGGGGTTGTCAGAGATGTGACCACGATCATACGCTGCCTCGCGTATTTATATGATTTCCCGTGAGTGAGTTCGTTGTCCAAGCCTGCAAGCTAGACGGAGATAGCCAAATGCTAAATTGTACTCTACCCACGAAATTAAATTTAAGATGCTTTAGGTGAGAAGTGATATAATGACTCTATGTTTATAGCCTTTGACCCTATTCTTAGTAAAACTCTTACAACCCTACGTGTTTACGTCGGTTTGTTTATGTTAACTCTTCTCGGCTGGAGAATGCTTTAAGATTTTGTACACTTTTGTCAACGTTTTAAAATATTAAATGAATACTGTGTGTTCTTTTACAAGATGAATAATTTAGATTCTAGAGTTTGAATGTATACGTTTTCCGCCAAAATTATAAGAAAATGATTTAACCTTTTTTATGCAATAGTTAATTTGTAATTTAATGATATAAATGCTTGGAAATGATTTAGTAGAATGTAAAAATTATAGGAAATTTATTCGCGATGAAGCAGCCCAGGGCTGGGGTGCTTCAATTGGAAAAATAAACCTCTGCGCTTCTGACTTTACGTCAGAACATTAGTCAGAGGGTGTTTTTTTGACAACTAATATGAGACACAAAAATAATAATATAATTCCTTAACGTTTCAAAAAACACCCTCTGACTAATCTTTTAATGTAAAGTCACAAGCGCAGAGGTATATTTTTCCAGTAACATACTGGGTAACCAACTACATTTTTTAGATAATGAAGAATTATTCATGTGGTAGTAAATTCCAAAAAGGAAAAGGAAAAAAGTTTTATTTAAATAATACAATTGTTGAACGAAATGAAATTTATCCTTACATTAAGTGGTAAATGTAACAGATCGCACTATTTAATCAAGAAAGAAAAGATTTTAGTCAACATCAAATATTTAACGATTCACGTAATTCATCAGTTTTGTTTAAATAATACAGTTGTTGAATGAAATGACACATTTCTTACATTAAGTGTTAAATGTAACAGATCGCAATAATCTCTACTTTTGAACTAAATAAATATAGTTTAAAAAAACTAAAAAACACGCTTTTAAAGCACATCAAACTAAAAAAGTGAAAAATAATTATTAATATAAACTGAAAACAATAATGAACGAAAAATACTAGTATTATTGTGAAAAAGGCGTGGGTTGCTCGATATACGAAAAATATGGCACAAAGCGCCCCACGCTTTTTTACAAACAATACTAGTATTTTTCGTTCATTATTGTTTTCAGTTTATATTAATAATTATTTTTCACTTTTTAGTTTGATGTGCTTTAAAAGCGTGTTTTTTAGTTTTTTTAAACTATATTTATTTTTCACTTTTTAGTTTGATGTGCTATGAAAGCGTGTTTTTTAGTTGTTCTAAACTATATTTATATTGCTTATTGATGCTAATATTATAACATATTACGATCCAACAGATATTTCTGAAAAAAAAAATTTTTTTTTATTTCAGCCGTGGGATTCGAACTCACGCCGGAGGAGTCTGTCGTATCGCGTCTACTGCCTTAGCCCGCTCGACCACCGCTACCTAGCTTACAATCGCGGAATGTACTTATATATTAAGCCTTTGCTCTCACTTAGAGAATACGTGAGGAAAGGACTGGCGATCCTGATCAGGATAATGATATAAAATTATCAAATTATTGTATTGTTACCGGTTCTTCGTAAGTGTACAAAGTTTCAATTAAATCTGTCCGTTTAAAGTGGGTCAAAATCGAGTTCAAAGAGTCGGTTACAAACAAACAAGCAAACAAACAAACATACAAGTGAAGCTAATAAAAGCGTGTTAATAATAATAAATGAAATCTTAAATTAAATATGTTAGTATTGAATATTGTTCGAAACTTCCTCTTAGCTGAAGTAGAACCATTATTCTAAGTTAATAAAGTTAGTAATTAGTTATCATTAAAAGAAGGAGACTAAGATAATGACTTTTAAGAATAACGTTTTCCTTGATGGAAAAATATCTATTCTTGCGGATATATGAATGCAATAACGTCTTAATTTAAGAATAGTAGTCTTAAAAATAGTTTAATTAAATTTTTTTCCGTGTATGTAACAAAAATTCTGTTACTTTGAACCAATCCGCAATACAATTGAAAATTTGCTAAATATTAAGTTTTCTGAACTCTATGATAATTTTGAGAAAGAAAAAGGAAGTTATGCTAGAAATATAATTATAATAATAAACAATACAATAAATATGCCGGATAAATCAACAATAATAAATAAAACATCATATATGAAAAAACAATCTGATATCACAGAGCAACAAAATACTGGAATTTCTGTCCAAGGAAACGCTTATCACAATTGCAAGTAGTACAGTCGCTAAAGCTAAACAATTTCAGACAAACAATTCTTTATTAATAAAAGCTACAAACTCCAGCAAAAGCCCAGAAGTACTTTGTAAAAAAATTAAATCTATGGTATGTGCATCCAAATTATCCATTTCTGTAAACCGAATACAAATAGTTGTTATAATAAATTGAGGTGTTATAATAAATTGCGAAATACGCAATCAGTACAAAAACTAAAAGAAACATTGGAAACACAACTAGAAGAAAACTGTAACCTTACTATTTCAAAAAACATTAACCCTAAAATAATTATTTATGACATTGGAAAAACCGAAGACGCCACAGATGACATCACCATGGCTGAAGATATAACAGCAAATTACATTCTATCAACTGAAAATAACTTTTTGTTTAAAATTGTCAGAAAAATGAACCATAAAGGCCTTATAAACCTTATTGTAGCAGTGGATCCAGAGCCAAGATTGTTAGTTCTGAAAATGGTTCATCTTTATATAAATTAGAATAGGTGTCGAGTCGATGATTCGTATCATATAAAAAGATGTAATACGTGCTGTAGTTTCGGCCATCTTTCGACAAACTGCAATAATAAATTCCCTCTTTGTAATATATGTGTTGAAGGTCATGTCATGAATCAAAAATCTCCAGTTTCAGTATTAATAAATGTGCGAATTGCATACAGTCAAATAAATATTTTAAAACTTGTTCTGATATAAATCATCCTACGAAGTCAAATAAGTACCCATATTATTTAAACAAACTCAACGTAATCAAAGAAAAAACTTTATTAATGTTAAATAGTGAACAGCAAACAAAAAAGGTAAACAAACTATGTGTGGTACACCACAATCTACAATGTGTAAAAAATAAAATCGATGAAATTGAACTTTTTTTTATCTCAAGAAAACATTGATATAAGTACTGTGTGTTTCTGAAACTTGGATTAACTCTCATGAAATAAACTGTGTGAATTTTCCTGGCTACAATATTTCTAGTTATTATTGTAGAAAATCCTTCTTACATGGAGGAACTCTCATATTAACAAACAATGTTATAAAGGCAATAAAAAATAAAACATTAGTCGATTTAAGTGTCGATAAGGTATATGAATGTTCTGCTATTGAAATCACATTAGGTGATATACTTTATTGTAGTGTTTGTTTGTACACAGCGCCGAATTCAGATACAAATATGTTTTTATCTAAATTTGAAGGAATGTTTAGATATCATATGTAGTAATGAAATGATTTGTAATATAATTATATGTGGTGATTTTAACATAAACTTTTTATGTAAAAATAGAGATACCTACTATGCATCTTATAGATCTTGTAAGTTCTTACTGCAGTAACCCAGCATTCATACTCAGGATAATAGAGCATCAGCTATTGATTACGTATTAACTAATTTTAACAATAAATTAATAGATAAAAGTATCTTTTTTTACAGGTTTGTCAGATCACACTGCCCAAAAAATTGTATTTAATGTGAATACTTCACATAATACTAACTCATACACATTTAGGCTTTTCTAAAAAGAATATTTCAAAATTTGAAGAATTTTTAAACAATGAGTCGTGGAATAATGTTTTTTTATAATCAAACGGTGGAAAAAAATATTAAGCTTTCAACAGTATACTGCGTGGTTATTATAATTCTAGTTTCAAAATTATTACTAAAAACCTGGACTCCAAAAAATAATAAAAACTGGATCACTAAAGGCATTAAAATATTATCTGTACATCTCAAAGAACTGTTTAAAATGCTAAACAATAATCACATCTATAAAGATCTCTATAATACATACAGAAAAGTGTATAAGCGAGTAATAAGACAGGCAAAAAAGATGTATTTTGATAACATTATTATAAATTCTGCAAACAAATCTAAAACCGTATGGAAGATAATAGATAATAATTGTAAAAAAAAGAATTCAAATATTCACACAAACCTTGAAATGGATATAAATAATGAATAAATCACAGATAAAGAAACAATTTCCAATGAATTCAATAATTTTTTTATAAACTTGCCAAAATCGTTAATTACGCCGTATGATAGAAATAGTGCTAATATTCCAATAAATGTTTCACATCCTACTTTCGAAGAATCGATATATTTAAATCCCGTCATTATTTCCGAAACAATTGATGTGATAAACAACAAGTTCGATTGGTCCATAAAAATAATTGAACAATGTGCAAAACAGCTTGCTGAATTGCTAACACATATTATTAATGAATATTTTAGGAGTGGTGGTTTCCCCGGCCTACTAAAACTTTCAAAAGTTATACCTTTATTTAAAAATGGAGACAATAAACAAATTTCCAACATTCGTACTATATCAATTTTATCAGTGTTCTCTAAAATATTTGAAAAATTATTAGCTAAACGCATAATAGAATTCTTAGAGACCAGACATATATTTTCCTTAAAGCAACATGGTTTTAGAGAAAGTGGATTAACAATATCAGCACCAAATATTTTAGATCTTGTATATAAAAATCTGGACCAAGGAAACAAAGTTATTGCCTTATTTATAGATCTCTCGAAAGCATTCGACTGTATAGACCATGATATTTTATTACAAAAAATAGAGTGTTATGGCCTCAAGGCATGTGCAATAAACTTTTAAATTCATATTTAGTCAACCGAAAACAATTTGTAGACTTTTTTGGTGTACGATCTAAAGAACTGCCGGTTGATATTCGAGTTCTTCAAGGGAGTACTTTGGGTCCTCTTCGATTTATTCTATATACAAACGATTTGGATAATTACTTATCAACGTTCTTTTGTGCTTTTCCAGATGATATTTCAATCATCGCTAGTAAGGAATATTTAAATGACGCAATAGATATATTAAACACGAACCTACTTTCAATTTCTGAATATTTTACAAATAAAAAATTGGTATTAAACCAAAGTAAAACTTTTACTTTGGAATTTCACCCTATTGGTGCACATTATATCACAAGTGTATACATAAAAAATAATGAAAAATCAGTTCAGCAAGTCACATCATACAAATTATTATGAATTAATATTGATTTATTTCTAGATTGGAAAACTCATGTAACATACGTATGTAATAAGTAGGGCTGTCAAAAATATTCCGTGGGGCAGTGGCGTACGCAAAATTAACTAATACGAGAAACAATAAGCTGTTACAATTTATAACAATGTATGTAAAAATTTAAGCACTGTAAACATTTTTTTATTTCTCAAACCTTGAATAACATTTTCGTTATGGAATTACTATGTGGGGTAACTCAACAAGGGCAAATAGAGTCTTTGTGCTACAAAAAAAGAGCCATACATTGGATGTTTGGATTACAGTATAGTGAATCATGCAAAGCAACATTTATACAACAAAAAATTCTTACTCTACCGTTCTTATACATTTTTTGAAATTTTGAAATTAGTAAAATAGAATTTAACCGACTTTAATTCTTTAAATTATTAATTATCAAACTCGTCATGGCTCCGATTTTCCATGTTTCTTTTGTTTTGTTGGTTGCATTATTTATTTTATTTTTTGTAAAAATGTTGCTTAGCAAATGTGATATTATTTTTGTATTTTGTTTTTTCATTATTATAAAGTATTTTTACGTCAGTGGTTTTGAGATAAGTCACTAGCCAAAAAAGGTTTTTTAAATAGTTATCCTGATGAATTAGATCATGTGTCAACCATTCTTTCCTATGATTTAGTTTTTGGTTACTATTTATAGTAGTTCTCCTTATTGGACAACTAACATCAACACACCATGTAATAGTGTATTGATAAAAAATATGAAAGAATCATCTACATTAAAACTCTGCAAGTAGAATTTTTGACACATTACATTTGTTTGAATACTTAATATTTGTCCAAGGTGATCAGCAATATTAGGATTAAATGTTTTACATTTATATATACTAGTCGGTAAATTTGAAACCATATAGTCGATGGAGGAGAGACTGGTATAATTATGAACATTTGTAAATATGCGAGTGGGGTCAGAAGAAGTTAGGTTTAGTTCAAATGTGTTAAATACATTATATAGCATGCTGGTGTTAAAGCTCTTTCTCATGGAATCAATGTTAAGGTCACCGCATAATATAATGTTGCTTGATATATCATGTCCCTGCATTTATTATATAATAAGGAAGATCGTTTACAAATAACATAAACAGCAAGGACCCCAAGACAGAACCTTGGGGAACTCCAAGCTTAGTGTTCTGGGTCTTTGAGTTAATATAATTATGGTTTACAATTAATGACCTTCCCTCCATATAAGATTTCATCCACTTCAAGGCAGTGTTTCTAATTCCTAAGTGAAATAATTTCTATAAAAATATTTCATACTGAACGGTATCGAAAGCTTTAGATAAATCAAAGAACATTGATACAACATATTTGCCATCATCTAAACAAGAATACACATAATTGAGGAGATGACAAGAGGCAGTCTCGATTGATCGTCCTAATCTAAAGTCATGCTGTGAAGGTTTCAGCATATTATTTTTTTCCACATGTGTATTATAAGCATTTAAAAGGCTCTTTCTATTATTTTGTTATGGTATTGAGTATTGATATTTGCCTATAATTATTATCAATATTTTCTGAACACCCTTTCTTGTACAGGGGGATTACTCGTGCAATCTTAAAAATATCAGGTAAACAACCCTGGCAGAATGACTGATTTATTAAAAACACTAATGGAGAAATAATATGACTAATAATATGTTGCACTTCGTATCCATACTACTGATGCACACTATAATTTTGATGTTACATAGGTATTAAATAATAGGATGAGCGTCTATGTGTTATTAAATTGTTTGCAGTTTTTGATTATAAAACCTAAGTTTATAAAGGTGCTAACAACAATACAAAGTTGACGGTCTCGAGTCGAAGTAGACTCCTAAGTCCTTCAACTGATTGCATCTATTAATAATGTATCATCTACATTATACCTAAATTTAAGTGGTTCCAGTTTAAGGGAATATATAACAATATTACATTTAGCAATGTTCAGATATAATTTAATTTTAATGCACCAATTTGTAAGATCATCTTGAAGTATGCAACAGTCCTCAAGTGTATTAATGTAAGAAAATAACTTTAAATCATCAACATAAAATAGGGTTCTGCATTGCAGGTTCATGGTGATGTTATTCACGAATATAAAAAATAGCGGAGCCCTGAAAAATGCCAGAAATACCCATAATATTGACAGACTTAAAACCATGGTACTAGATACTGTTTTCTCTTATTTAAGTAAGAATAAAAAAATCTTATAAAGCCATTAGTATGTCCTTCCTCGTCCAAATTCTATACCATGATCAAGACTGTCAAATGCTTTCGAAAAATTTGTGTAAATGACATCTTCCTGACCTATCATATTAGAATGTTCAACCATATATTGTATAATGCATACTAAGTTGCTATAAGTTGATCAACGGTATAAATCAGATCAATGGATGTACATTGTACATGGCTTCACATGATTATACAAATTATTATCGAGTTATGACAAAAAAACACCCCCCATATTCGTAAAAAATTTAATCCTACTATATTTTGACTTCTTCCAAAAACATGTAAACCAAAATTTTAGTGTTTTTGACTTGATATGAATTGGACATCTAAAAATGCAATGTCTTGAGAAAGAAAAATCATATTTTAAGACGTATAGTGTTATAAGAATTTCTAAAAATGTCTCTGAGAAATTCGTCAGGCTTCATGGTTTTGCCATCAAAATTGATATAAAAAAATTATTCTTCTAATGGGAGCACTTTGAAATTCTATAAATTTTGGACAGGTTCATTCCTCACCATATTGTATTTTATTTTAGAATTTTTTAGGAAAATTAGACTGATAGCTGAAACCCAATGAAATGAGTTACTGAAATTTTGTAAGGGATTATGCGATTTGCAAGTTACGATGTTTCAAAATCGAATGAAATTATGCGAACTTACGTTTCGAGTGTTGACTAGTTTAGATTATCCTGTATCAGTCATGGCGATTGTAAAGTGGTTATACAAATCCAAAAATTGGATGTTGTTTAGTTTTTACCATACTAGATAATCAAATCTTTTTTTTTTTTTTTTTTTTTTTTTTTTTTTTTTTTTTTTTTTTTTTTTTTTTTTTTTTTTTTTTTTTTTTTTTTTTTTTTTTTTTTTTTTTTTTTTTTTTTTTTTTTTTTTTTTTTTTTTTTTTTTTATACATATCTTTTTTAATAAATGAATTAAAGCTAAAAGTGCATAACCGTTACTACAGAAAATTTAAGGCGCGTTTAGTGAACACAACCGTTGGAGGCGTTGACGAGCTAAATGAGGCTATTGTTGAACAATATATATTGAGTATCAAACAGTGTAACTGTGTTTTCCCATTTAAAAATATTTTATGACTATTTTTGACTCATTATATGTCTAAAATTATTTTTCAGATGTTTGGCGTCTGCTGTACAAATCCTGTTAAACCAGCGAAACCATCTGATTCATCAACCACTGAGGTAACAATAGAGAATGTCCAAAACGAAACGAATTCAGTTTATCATAAGGTTGCGAGCCCTTACTATCCTCAAATACCAAATTGGCCACCACCACTCCCAACACACCCCCCAGACCACACCATTCCCCCATTACCTACTCATCCTCCGTCGCCAGGTTTCCCATCTCAAACCACTACCAATTGGCCTCCAAATAAACCGGTTACGACTAAGCCACCGAAAAAGCCAGTTACTACGAAACCTCCTTATAAACCGCCAACTACTACCACATCTCTACCGTCACTTCCTGCTAGTAGTTCATGTGGAGCCAAGAATGGATATCAGGACCAAGAGAGAATAGTTGGAGGTCACAATGCTGATGTTAACGAGTGGCCTTGGATTGCGGCTCTTTTCAATGGTGGACGACAGTTCTGTGGAGGCTCTCTGATTGACAGCGTCCACATATTATCCGCTGCTCACTGTGTTGCCCAGTAAGTTTTAAATTTGATATTTCGTATCACATAATATAAGTATGGGTGATGCAAAGTTGGCGCCCCAGTCGTTTTTATTAAAGTATTTTTTTATGCTTGTTTTTTTATGTTATATTTCTTATTGCATATTGCTTTAAAAATACCATGAGAGCAAAGCTCGAGGAGATGTCAAAAGTATATTCTAAAAAATATTCTTCTTGAGTTTTATACAGGATGTATCATGTCACGCCCCATCTGCCAAATTTGGGTTTATAAGTCAAAATGAGAGAATAAAAAATTTTCGATTTCGCCTTCATTATCGAGTTATTGTTAAAAATGCTGATACAATATGGGTTTTAAAGGTAAAATAAAATTAGTTAATGAAACATTGTTATTTTAACACTGATGTAGCTTTCCACCCACGAAACATCAAAACACCATACACTACAGTAGACGCGACTGATGTTTTAATCATCTCTAGAGGATGCCAACTTGATTGGCGAAACGCACGTCGAGTACAGTTTACGGCGTTTTGGTATTTCGTGGAAAACTACGTCAGTGTTATCCTCACATCAAAGGTTCCAACCTTATTTAGGATTATTATTTTATTTTAGATAAGCAATTATACAATTAAAGAGTAAGTTTAAATTTATTAAAGAAAATGTTCAAATAATCCATCACCCATTTAAATTAATGCGCCGTAAAAGAAAATCTCCAACTCTTTACAGCATTTGCCCACCTACAGGGTGTCCCAACCAAAAGTAGGCACACTGAATAACTTCGGAGATAACATTTTTTTGGAAGTCGACCTTGTTTCCAAAGGGGGGCATATTTTAATGTAATACTTGTATATCTATCATCATCCCTCTATCCTACACGGCCACTCCCTCAAAAAATTCAAATGGCAAGGGGGGTCGAATGATACATCTTTTGAAAGGTCTTTCAATTCCCTACATAACTGTATATATTTTTAACTTTTATCAATTCGTTCTTAATGAAAATAATTATATTTTTGATGATTACACACAATCGAAATCGTTTAAAAAAATCTAAAATACACGGGGCACTGGGTATTGAAGTTTATAAAAAAACTACGTTTTTTAGTGCTCTTAAATCAACACGAGTTTTTTCGACAAAAACACTTTCCTTGTCCGTTTAGTTTTAGAATAATAAAAGACTCATAAGTATTTGATAGTCTTTGAACATTAATTTGTTCACAACCAATTTTAAATCGAGATACATTTCACCAGAGTGAGTTCTCAAAATAGTTTATACCCTTCAGGAGAGAATAGAAATTGTCAGCATTTATTTTAAAAACGATAATTGTGCTAGAACTACGGAGCGCATATTCAATAGAAATCACCCAGATAGAAGAGTTGGTTCTCAGTATGGTTTACTTCGGGGTACAAATTCCTGTAGAAAGTTAAAATTATTCTAATAGATTTTCAATTTTTGTTCTTTCTAGGTAGTAGGTACCAACAGTTTCTTGAATTTTAGGTGGTAAATTCAAATGTGGACTTATTACTTTACAGCAAAGAGTGTTAGATAGTATATGAGTAATATTTCGCTAAAATTGGATTAGGATAGTTCTGTTCTAACCCCACAATTATTGACAAAATTTATGGAAACAAGTTCTGTAGGAAACAAAAAGCATGAATCTCAGCGACCGATTAGGAATGAAGCAGTCGAAGTGGAAGTTCTGGGTCATTTGCAGATGGATAATACTCAATCGATCAGGAAAGTAGCTGAGGCTTCCGGTGTATCACGAAGCAGCCTTTATCGAATTGTAAAGGCCCACAAATTTCATCCATATAAATTTAAATTGGTACACGAATTAAACGAAGATGATTCCGATCGTCGGCTTGAATTCTGTAAGATTTTTAGTGAACAATTAAACGGTAATGCCAATCTACTCTACAATACGTGTTTCTCTGATGAATCGACATTTTAGTTAAATGGGAAGGTAAACAGGCACAATTGTAGGTATTGAAGTGAAACCAATCCACATTTGTTCATGGAAACTCATACCCAAAGGCCTCAGAAGTTAAATGTTTGGACTGGCATCTTAGGGGATCACATTGTTGGGCCGTTTTTTTATTCCTGACAATTTAAATGGCGAAAGGTACCTCTATCTGTTAGAAAATTACATCGACCCAATGATTACCCAAATCCTCGAAGAAGACGATAATCTTTTAGAGGGTACTTTTTTTCAACAGGATGTGCACCCCCATATTTTGCTATAGCAGTCCGTCAGTTTTTGGGTAATCGGTTTCCTGAGCGATGGATTGGAAGGAGAGGTCCTGTGGAGTAGTCCGCTAGGTCACCCGATTTAACTCACTTGGATTTCTTTCTGTGGGGACATTTGAAATCGAAGGTATTTGTAACAAAACCCGCATCTCTGGAAGAGTTACGTGAAAGAATTGTTCGAAAATGCCGTTTATTGACTCCAGATGTGTTCAGAAATGTTCGTACAGAATTTCAAGACAGATTATACTACTGTATGGAAGTCGGTGGGGGTCATTTTGAACAATACATACGATAATTTAAACTGCTTCTTTTATTTTTATTTCCCGAACCTAAAATATTGAAACAATTATTTCTCAGGAACGAATCGATAAAAATTTTAAAAAATACACAGTTATGTAGAGAATTGAAAGACCTTTTAAAAGATGTATCACTTGACCCCCTTTGATATTTGAATTTTTTGAGGGGGATGGCCGTGTATTGTAGAGGGATGATGATAGGTATACAAGTATTACATTAAAATATGGTCCCCTTGGAAATAAGGTGGACGTGTTTCACCAATTTTTCAAAACATTTTTATCTCCAAAGTTATTCAGGGTGCCTACTTTTGGTTGGGACACCCTGTATTATTAATGCTATTGCTTATTGAGTATTTTAAACATAAACACCACAGAAATTAGACAATCCCCGAATCTAAAGCCCAAGCTGCACAGGCGAGAGTTACACTTTATGAAAAAACGCGGATAGACAACCTTTCTCACCGACATTGCCAGTGCCGGTGGCGGGATTCTAACCCGCAGGACGATTGAGAAAATTATCTAGTCACACTTGTCATCACGTGCTTAATCAACTACTCATCGAGCCGGTAATACATTCGACTAATACATTCAATATCTCTTGCAGTATGAGTTCTTGGGATGTTGCACGATTAACAGTGCGCTTAGGAGATCACAATATAAAAACAAACTCAGAAATTAGGCATATAGAAAAAAGAGTTAAGAGGATTGTTCGACACAGAGGATTTGACTCAAGAACTCTGGTAAGTACACATTATCTAAATATGTATGTGACATAGATTTATGAAATCTTTGCATTTTTATTTTGCTTACTCTCTTGACTTTAAAATTATGTACTACATGTCTAGAAATTTTACATAGGGCAATATATGAAGGTACGTTTAGTAGCGCTATTTTTTTATTTAAGTGTATGGATTTTGTGAAACATACTGTGTAACATGTTATTTCACCACTTATAACCGGTTGGTGTGTGGTGTACGAGCCGTGTGTGGGGGGAGCGTACGCCCCCATCGCCAAAACGGGCCCCCCTGTAGGTACATCAACATGTTATATAACAGTTTTTGAATTTCAGTTCAACTTTTGTAGTTTTTAAAATATACGTATTTTTTTATGGCTCGCAGAAATCAAAAGATTTCTAGTAAGAGTAGTAAGTAGTCATGTAGATTCGACTCACAATTCTGACATTTCTAACAAACCAATAATTGAAAAAAGTTAATTGTTAAAAATGCCTCGATTGGAAAGTGCTATGCTGGAAAGGTGTATTGGCGTGATTGAAAGTGGTATTTCCCTAATAGACCGCGCGTTAACGAACATGCAACCCGATCCATAAGGTACAAAGGTTTGACTTTATCCACCAAAAACTATCTGTTTAACCTCCCCTCTGCCGAGACTAAGTGGCAGCATTATTGCGGAGATTTCGCAGATAAACGGTTTAACTTAATTCGTACTAAAAGGTATAAAAAAACGAACTACACTATTTGACAGAGAAAACTCTAAACGACATTGTTTTATAACAGCAGACGGTCTCATCGGCAGCTTAACTTCTGCAAAAGCGATTGATTTTGACAAAAAAAATGCCTTTACCCGAACTACAAGGTACAAGAAAAATCAGTATAGTACGAGATATCGGTATAGTGACGGGACGTGTGGGGGAAAGACGCTACATGAGGGCGGGAAATGTCTAACACATGATATCTTCCGTCTTTTACACCGCTTACATTAATTAAAGAGAGAAAGATGATTGTTGTTTTTGTTGGCACGCGACCGAGGCGGAGTTTCACTTACATTCTGTGATAGTTCAGGTCCGCACCCAATTTTGTTACCGATTTGTTTAGCATAGTTATTTTATATCTGTTTATTTGCTGGTGTGTTTTTGAAAATAATTTAAGAAGGCTATCGTGTTGCAGTGAGTTGTGTAATATACAGGGTGTCCCAACCAAAAGTAGGCACCCTGAATAACTTTGAACATAAAATTTTTTTGAAAAATTGGTGAAACACGTCGACCTTGTTTCTAAGGGGGACATATTTTAATGTAAAACTTGTATACCTATCATCATCCCTCTACACTACACGGCCACCCTCTCAAAAAATTAAAATGGCAAAGGGGTCGAGTGATACATCTTTTGAAAGGTCTTTCAATTCCCTACATAACTGTGTATTTTTTTTTAACTTTTATCGATTCGTTCTTAAGGAAAATAATTTTATTTCTGATGATTACACACAATCGAAATCGTTTAAAAAAATCTAAAATACAGGGCACTGGGTATTGGAATTTATAAAAAAATTACATTTTTCAGTGCTCTCAAATCAACACGAGTTTTTCCGACAAAAAACACTAATAAAAGACTCATAAGTATTTGATAGTCCTTGAACATTAATTTGTTCACAACCAATTTTAAATCGAGATACATTTTATCAGAGTGAGTTCTCAAAATGGTTTATACCCTTCAGGAGAGAATAGAAATTGTCAGCATTTATTTTAAAAACGATAATTTTGCTAGAGCTACGGAGCGCATATTCAATAGAAATCACCCAGATAGAAGGGTTGGTCCTCAGTATGTTTTACAATTATTGACAAAATTTATGGAAACAAGTTCTGTAGGAAACAAAAAGCATGAATCTCAGCGACCGATTAGGAATGAAGCAGTTGAAGTGGAAGTTCTGGGTCATTTGCAGATGGATAATATTCAATCGATCAGGAAATTAGCTGAGGCTTCCGGTGTATCACGAAGCAGTGCTCATCAAATTGTAAAGGCCCACAAATTGCATCCATATAAATTTAACATGGTACACGAATTAAACGAAGATGATCCCGATCGTCGGCTTGAATTCTGTGAGATTTTTAGTGAACAATTAAACGATAATGCCAATCTACTGTACAATACGTGTTTTTCTGATGAATCGACATCTCAGTTAAATGGGGAGGTAAACAGGCACAATTGTAGGTATTGGAGTGAAACCAATCCACATTTGTTCGTGGAAACTCATACCCAAAGGCCTCAGAAGTTAAATGTTTGGGCTGGCATCTTAGGGGATCACATTGTCGGGCCGTTTTTTGTTCCTGAAAATTTAAATGGAGAAAGGTACCTCGATCTGTTAGAAAATAACATCGACCCAATGATTACCCAAATCCTCGAAGAAGACGATAATCTTTTAGAGGGCGAACTGTTTTTTCAACAGGATGAGGCACCCCCACATTTTGCTGTAGCAGTCCATCAATTTTTGGATAATCGGTTTCCTGAGCGATGGATTTGAAAAAGAGGTCCTGTGGAGTGGCCACTAAGTCACCCGATTTAACTCCCTTGGATTTCTTTCTGTGGGGACATTTGAAATCGAAGGTATTTGCAACAGAACCCGCATCTCTGGAAGATTTACGTGAAAGAATTGTTCGAGAATGCCGTTTATTGACTCCAGATGTGTTCAGAAATGTTCGTACAGAATTTCAAGACAGATTATACTACTGTATGGAAGTAGGTGGGGTCATTTTGAACAATAAATACGATAATTTAAACTGCTTCTTTTATTTTTTGACGTGGTAGACAGAAAACTAAAAGAAATGAATTATCATCTAAAACATACCAAAAGAACTTTAGGAACTTGGCTGAGAAAAATTAGATTTAAATATCAGACGAATAGTGGATTGGCGAGATTCATATCTAGAAGAGATAAAAGAACTCAAAAGGGAAAATAGCAGTGGCGGCTGGTAGATTTAGGTTATACAATATCTCAATATTGGAGCATGGAACCCAAGCAATATTTTAAGCCACGACTATCAGTACTGATTGAAGCAGTTTTGCAGAAAAAAATATTGAAAAAAAAAAATTGAGAAAAAAGTTACAAAAATGCCGCAGCCTCCCAGATTCCTTCTAGACCATTATTAAAATATTTGCAAACTATTTTTTTTTTTTGTAATCAGAAGGAAAAATTATCACCCCGTTTTTTTTTTGGTTTTCGAAAATTTTGATTTTTAGTAAAGTTATAACACTTTGAAATTTAAGTTCTTCATCGTGTAAATTTCAAAATGTCATAACTTCACAAAAAATCAAAATTTTCGAAATCCAAAAAACGGGGTGATAAATTTTCCTTCTGATTACGAAAAAAAATTGTTTGCAAAGATTTTACTAATGGTCTAGAAGGAATCTTGGGAGGCTGCGCATTTTTGTAACTTTTTTTCTCAAATTTTTTTTAAACTTTTTTTCTGCAAAACTTCTTCAATTAATACTGATAGTCGTGCCCTCAAATATTGCTTGGGTTCCATGCTCCAATACTGAGATATGGTACAACCTAAATCCACCAGCCGCCACTGGAAAATAGACCGATCTATTATCTAGATGAAACTTGGTATGATACTCATGACACCGTCAAAAAAAGGATGGACTGATGGATGTAGGAAATGTATGTCAACCAATCTCATTGCCCCCTAATAAATGGACGCGATTGGTTATATAACACTGTGGATCAGTTGATGGATGGGTTGATAATGCATTGAAACTGTGCGGAAAAATTATGGAAGACTATAACGTGGATTACCACAAGAACATGGAAGGAGAAATATTTGAGGAATGGTTTGAAAATACCCTAATTTCAAAATTAAAACCGAATAGCATTATTTTTCTTGACAATGCGAAGTACCATTCGAGACAACTGTATAAAATTCCTAACAAGAGTTCTACTAAGCTGGAGTTACAATTTTTTTTAATGGAACATGATCTCTATTATGAAGAAAATAAATAAAGCACAACTCTTAGAAGTCCTGCAAATGAAAAACTATGAGAAGAAGTATATTATAGACACTGTAGCGGAGACATATGGCCACAAAGTGTTGAGATTACTGGCATATTTCTGTATTTTCAACCCGATTGAATTAATTTGGTGTAAATTGAAGAAAAATGTCAGAAAAGGAAATACTTTTCCGAAATTCGATAAAAAAGTTGTAGAGTTAATTCAAAATGAAAGTAATTACAATTGAGAATGATTATTTCAAAATTGCTGAATGTCATATAAATGGTGGAAATAAATTTATTATAAATTTAAACAAGGATAGTAGTTCATCTGAAAATTAAAAAGATGGTGAGAAAGGCGAGGAGTCAGAGGAAGAAGCGATGTGAGGTGAGGTAAAGTGAAGTGATGTGAAGTGAAGAAGTGAATTTTGTGATATCAACTGTATTATTTATTTCCGTTTTTGTGCTTTCATAGTTCAGTGCTTGAGAAATATTGTTTTTCAGGATGTCATTATTTATTAATATTATTTTTTTCATTTTTACAGAAATACGTCTTTCTGTTTTTATTATAGTAATATCTTCATTATTAGAATTTATTTTTAGTTTATTTATTGAGAAAAATATTTGTTTCTGTTACTATTTTGAGAGTATATTTTTCGTTATTATTTTGTTTATAAAGGTTTCTTGTTACTTTTTTAAATAATTTCTTTATGCTATACTAATATTCCATACCCATCCTTTCCTGGCAAAAAATGCTCATACCTCCTCGCGGTTCTTGCTAGATAGTAACAACTTATATTAAGCGAACTTGATTTCTGTAACTACTGTATGTGTAGTCAATATTTTAAATTCAATACTTTTATTTCAAGTTAATACTTTTTTCTACAATCGATAAATTGTTGCTAGCTAAACTGAGCATAAAAACATACATTGAAAAAGTAAATGAGCGAGCAATACAGATAAATCCAGCTCTGCGTTCTGTAGCGTCTTACCTCGCACGTCCAGTCACTAAAGCGGTTTCTCCTATTATACATCAATCGATTTGCTTATTTGTGCACTAATTTTCCATGACAGACGAAAAATTTGGCAGCATAAGCCCAGCAGATGTTGAAAAAGGAGGCACGTGAGGAACACGAATAAAAACTAGCGTGGGAGTGAGATAGACAGTTCAAGATATCACGAGGCGTTTTTTAGTGACAATTTTTGATTTACTATAAAATTCTTCATAATGGCCCCACTTCGTACTCTCCTGACGGTCGAAATTTTGGGTTTCGGGGCTCCAATTTACTACGAGCGTAATTTCTGGACCTTTCTCTTTCTTTTTTTATGCCCCGACGACCGTGCGTTCCTTTTAAAATTTTAAAGTTATCATATTTTCGCGATAATTTTTGCATTTAATTAAAATTAAATCTTAGAGGGTGGTATACGCTGGCCCAAAGAAAATTTAGTATACCCGGTGTCCCAAATACAAAAAAAATTATTGCGGATTCCCACTCTATACGGGGCGGGGAATCGATTGGCATTCTCAAAAAAAAGTTATACGTTTTTTTTCAAGAAAAAATTTCAAAAAGTGCCTTTTCCGGAAAAATAGTGACGTTGTGGGAAAGAGGGTGCCGCAGGCCCTTTCCGTGAACGCCAAGGGCGGACATGTTTTGAGGACTTTTCGGGAAAAAAGAGTCGCATTCCCTTTCCAACGACTGCGGAGGGCCGAAGGACCTGCGATCCTCCGCAAGAGCTAGAAATAAACACACACACACGCACACGCACACGCGAACTCAGGAGAGATAGACAATGACTAGCCGTGTTCTGCCACACAGCAATGCTCAAATCAACTGCGCTACTGTTTCGGTATTTTAAAGACGCCATTATACATCCATGTCCTAGCCAGGATTTGAACCCGGGACACATTGGTCTCAACTCTAATATAAACGCACTGAGACGTATAATACAGGTATATAATTCGTGTAATACGGGTTGCTCATTAGTGTGTCAATGTCCAATATCGGCCTTATTAAAAGGATTTACAACATATTTTTTTCATGGAAATGGTGTAATGTGAAAATGTGCAAATTTTATAAATATTTTGAAATGTACAGGGTGACCCGCTACAACATATCGCCTTCAAGGTCTCTTTTTTTAAAGGAACACCCTATATATTTTTACAGTTTTGAATTCATCGTCAAATTCCCTGTCCAATAACATCTGAGGTTTTAATTTTTGATGTGACGTTACCGAGTCATTCGAGAGTATGTGACAATTTTGGTCGGGTCAAGGTTTAACGAATTAGTTCACTGTGTGAGTATTACGGTTAATTAAGAGTATTTTAACACGTTTAAATCAACTTACGAAATTAAGGTGAAACAAACCTAAATATGTGTTATACATACTGGACAATGGATATGTAGTAAGGTATATATTTATAAAATTTTCGTCCAACTTCCTGTAAAGCGCAGCACAAATTCACTTAAAATTTATAATAGTAATAGTAAAAACAAGTAGTGAGAACAAAAAAAGGCAACAATTTATTAGAAATCACAGTAAATTGTTCATATTTGTCTCTGCACAAACGCATTATTTTAAGTTCGTTCAGCACATTGTTTCATTACATCAGGGTAATATTTTAAAAACATTTCTTACTTTTCTTCAAATTCTCTAAGATTATCTGAAGTTTCAATAACGCACAGGGGGCCAGAAAATTCGAAATGCGACCAAAAATCTGAAAATGAACTAAAGGGCTTTAGTATCCTTGACTTTACATGGAAAAAAAATTAAAAAAATTAAATTACCCGGGGGTAACTTTTAAGGGGTATAAGGTTATTTACTAGACTTTTTGATCATTGTGCAATAAACTATTTATAAACAAAGAAATTACTAACAAAACTGAATCCCAATAAAATACGTTACCTATTACTAAAACAGTATAATTAATATTAAGATTAATACTAAAAATCTATATCACTGACGTCATCGTCTTCCTCGTCGGATAAAGAAATTTCGCTGCTTCGCGTCTCAGGCTGTGGAGCTCTAGGAGATTCTGGTTCCGTTGATTCTAGCGAGGCTGTCTCTAATAACGAAATAACATCAGGAGATATACTCGAATATTTTCGTGGTGAGCACTGTAGCAAAGATGAAATTACTGGATCGGAAGTTATACGAATTATGTTCAGCAAATCTTGGTTTCCTCTTGTACGGGAAATTTTTCGAGTATGTTTCTCTCTAAAACTTTTGATATCCTTATTTCTTGATTCTTAGGCCTCTTCTGACAATTAAACGATAGGTAGAATAGCTTCTTTGATTATTATGGTTCCATGAAGTATAATTTTATGTACGCTAGCGGGCATATAATACCACGGATATTTAGCGACATACAATTTTGCGATTTCCAAAGCATATTCGTCAAATGCTTTCACATCGATTGCATAACCACAAGATAAGGTGTGTAATATCACACCAAATCGCGTAGTAACTTCATGTATGCCCGTAATTTCCCTGGAAAGTGAGGGGTTAGCAAGAAATCGCCGAGCTATGTTGCCGTCATTAGTGGTTCCGCTACATCCACTCTTAGGTATATCCACAAGCAATCCTATTCTATCTCTGAAGTTCTGCTGTATGGTACGTTTCTTGTTTTCGAAAACTACTTTATTTTCGGTTCCAGTTCCAAAATGTTCTTTTACTATTCGTCTCTGATCAAGATAGGACTGTTTGCTATCTTTTGCTTCAATCATTACTGAGAGAGCTTCGCCTGGGATACGTGGAATTATTTCTTTCCTCATTTTACTGGCTCGTATCGGAGTGGTCAAAATTGCTTCTGAGACAAGTTTTGTGGCAGCCTCTTTCCCTTCATTCCTAAGTTTTTGCTTGCAGCCGAAACTAGCTCCTCGCTTTCGAACGTCGATGACAGTGTGCAGCCTTTCGACATTTGGTCTTTCACTGCTCACAGAAAATTGTAAAGCTGGACGACCACTGGCATGGCTCCTTTCACCTCCAGATGTGGTTGTGGCTCACCATCTGGATCAATTTCTTCTTGGGTTTGTTCAAATACAAAATGAACACTTAACCACTTATTTTTCTCCAAAAATGTTTTCGTTTTTCTTGCGCATTGATCAAGCTTCGAATAAACGGCGCTGCAAAACTTTGAATTGATATTCTTCAATTTTAACATATCGTCTTCATCACTCTCGATTTTATAGTGTCCCACCATCCTTTTCATACAAGATGTCAAAAAATTGCCTTCTGGTCACCATTTTCACTCCAAAAAAAATTGGTACCACTACATAAGAGAATAAAAGTAAATCTGAAGACAAAACTAAAGTAAAGACCAGAACCGGCATTAGTTTTAGGCTAACTTGATTTTCTGTCAAGTCAAATAAAATATCGTAAAAATGGAATAGTGGATTTTAATCTTAAATTATAAAATAAAATGTGCAGTTATGGTTTCAGAATGCATGTGTTCGTTGCGGTTGGTGCATATTTATGAACAAGACCTAAGCGAAATCGAAATATCTTAAAAAAGGCACTTGAACGCGCCTATCAAATTTTAGTGTGTTATTAGGGAATGTTCAAGGTATCTTTTAGTTATTTAGTTCAAGCCGGATCTGGCCTGGAAATTTTTATGGCTCAACATAAATTTAAATTATAACATAAAATCTTCAATAAAATCAACTACATACTTAATTTATCGATATGTATGGACTCATTTAAGTTTGTCTTATATGTATATATAACATGAAAATACATACCTTGAGGAAGTTTTCTATAGAATTAAACTTTTGATTTAATTGCTTTATAACACACAATCACTGATTGAGAGTTGACAATATAATGAACGAACGCTTGGATCTTTACGGACGCTACAAGAAAGTCGTTTGGCAGCAGGTAGCTGAATGAAAATACCTTCTACCTATTTGGAATTCCGGGAAACATGCATTATCTATTTTTCTAAGTACCTGCAAATTCTGTTAACGGTGCTATTACTTTTATAAATTTCGATTTTTGGCCGTTTTTCGAATTTTCTGTCCCTTTGTGCAAAGCGGCAAATATTGTTAACAAGGAAGAAAAGTTGTTATAATAACGCTTCTTTTTCTCGCCTATATTTAAGCAGATTTAGTAACAAAATGAGGGAATATAATTAAAGATGTATACAAGTTTTTTTAGGTGAAATTATTTAAATGAAGAATTCAATACTCAATGTAATACGTAAAATCGAACCTAGGTTTATATATGAAGAGTAAGAATTATTTGTAATTTTAAATTACAGAACCCTTAAAAAAAAGTTACTTAATAGAAACAGAAAAAAATAACTAATTTGAAGCCATTGTACTTAATATCTTTGTATATAATATAGTCATTAAAAAAGCAGTCATGTACCTACATTTAAAACAATTCAATTTTCAATCCAGTGGGACGTCCCCACGCACACTCCACACGAGAGGTCAGAATCTAATGAAAATATTTGGGAAGATACGCTTATTATCTCTATAGTCGGGGGGGGGAGGAGGGTGACAGATATATTAGGTGAATGAACAACATTTTCATCTATACAAATATTAACGCCCAGAAAGCTGTCTAAAGTTACCAAAATTGATCATCTACCTTAAGTGTTAGCCAAACAAAATGGGCTGCTTGAAAAAGGGTCAGTTTTAAGGTTTAGGTGTTAGTGTTAAAATCGGAACAATTCCTGAATCACATGTTCACATTTTCAGTGGAATGTGATCCACGAATAGTTCCCATTATCACTTGACATCCGTTTTCATGGTCAATATCGGTCACCAAAATTCTAAAACTAAATCTTTTTGAAGCAACCCTTTTGGCTTAGGCTAGCACTTAGAGGCGGTAGACGATCGATTTTGGTAACCTCAGACAACTGTCTAGACATCTGCAGATGAAATTTTTTATCATGGTTCACCTAATATGTCTGTCATCTCTCGAACGTGAGTAGAGTGAATGAAATAAGAGGAAGGAGAATGTAAGGGAATCTGGACGATTGGTATTTTATTTTAGTTGCATTCATTAATTGTACCAATTAATTACAAATTCCTTACTTGTTTTAGTATAACGATATCGCCATTTTAACCTTAGACAGTCCAGTTGAATTCAGTCAACAAATTAGACCCGTGTGTCTTCCAAATGGATCTGGTGATCATTCTGGAAAAACTGGAACCGTTATTGGATGGGGCAGTTTAAGAGAAAGTAACAAAAAATTTAAATATATAGACAACCAACTTTCAAATTGAAATTAAAGAGCCACCACCACTTTTTGTAACATGTTCGCCAACTTGAACAAAAAAACGTTGTGCTCATATTGTGGGATCGATTGGTGGCGTCACTTTCATTTCAATTTCTGAGCTGGAAGGCTGTACTTTAAATAAAGCATTTGCGTAATTATTTTTAGGTGGACCACAACCTGCAGTGTTGCAAGAAGTAAATATTCCAATTTGGAATAACAGGGACTGTAAGTTGAAATATGGACCGGCTGCTCCTGGAGGAATTGTAGAACATATGCTCTGCGCCGGACAAGCTAACAGAGATTCGTGCAGTGTAAGTTAATAATATGTATTTACTATTCAGAGCGACAGTTTTTCGATCAGAGTGAAGGCGGTGTCTTCATCAGGTGGCCAATACACTGTAAATCACCTCCTTCTAGGCAGCTTCGGCTTTGGATTCGGGGGTTACCTAATTTTTGTGGTGTTATCAGTGACAGCTTGTCAGATAACGCAGGTGAAACGTTACTTCATGCAACATTTTCGGTTTAATGCTTTTTTTATTCTAAAGTATATAACTATACCACTATTATTTGTCAAATTTTGATTTGATCTCAACAAAAATTCCTTTTTTTAAATTTAATTCGTTTTATACAATTGAAATTACCTTTTACATTTACATTTATTTAATTATCATGCGATGCCCTACAGGCACTCACTGCGCCACTGCAGTGCGAAATATGGCTCATTTGTTCAAATGAAGCAGATTCGGTACAGCACTATGCTGCGTCAATGCAATATCGTACAATAGAACGGTTGCCATGACAACGAAACGGACCGATTGCTATGATGTCACTGCTTAAGATAGTTTAACAGACTAACTACAGACAGTAAGACAAGGAAACTGTAATTACAGAGATGCATATAATATCCAATTTAAAACCCCACATGATCAAAATATACCTAGTCGCTCATCTTCGGCTGGATGAATTCCGTAATCGGATTAGATTGCATGTGGGGTTGCTAGTCCTCCATCGGGTGCCTCCCCAGGTGGCGGATAGGAGAATGTTTCCTAAATATAAGTGGTACCGAGGAAATCAAATACTCGGGGAGAACCAAAACTAACACCTAGGATTCGACGGCCTCCATGTTAGGAGCGGTAACCCGACAGCGTCTGTTCTCCATGTAGGAGCGGCTGAAAGTATAGTCAGGAAAGCAACTGGAAACTACCTGACTTACATATATTCCCCAAGACATCACAATGGATACACAAAATCAAGCAATGGCCCTTAGTCCCGGGCACCCCTTAAATGGGGAGAGGGTGCTAAGAATCCCCTGGTTTTCCAATGATGTCTTCAAAATAAGCCAAGAAAAAATAATTGGCACGTGGAATGTACAAAGCATGTACTAAGCTGAAAAAGTGGCAAACATAGAGACGAAACGACTCCAGATCGACATACTGGGATGTAGCGAGACAAGATGGCCAAACTCTGGCCACTGCACCATAAATGAACACCACATATATTTCTCCGGAGACAACACTGCCAGAAACAAAAACGGAGTAGCAATAATTCTCAACAAACAAACCAACGTATCCGTAAAAGGATTCATCCCTATTTCGAGTAGAGTCGCGTTAATCAAGATCAAGGCAAAATCATTTGACCTAAACATCATACAGTCATATGCACCGATGTCTGAAAGCAGCGAACAAGAGATAGAAGAGTTCTATGAACAGCGTAGAACTGCGCACACAAAGAGGGATGACGTTAACCTAATTTTGGGCGACATGACGCTAAGATTGGACAGGAAAAAGTTGGGGATGTGGTGGGCAATTTTGGACTGGGAGTGAGAAATGAGAAAGAAAAACGACTAATAGAATTCTGCCAAGAAATCGACTTTACAATCATGAACACCTTTTTCAAGCTGCCTCCCAGAAGACTGTACAGTTGGAGATCTCCAGCTGACAATAACCATAGAATCGCTAGGAATTAGGTTGACTTTGTGATGATAAACAGAAGATACCGCAATGCGGTTGTCTCCTGTAAAATATACCCATTCGCAGACATACCATCAGATCACAACCTGTTACTAGCTAGTAGTAAACTTCGATTAAAGAAAATAGTCAAAAAGAGACCCTCAAAAGGTGCTGACGTGCGGAAACTCAAACAAGACAACATATTCCAACAAACTAAAGAGGATAAACAACAAACTCAAAATTATATCTGAAAACAGCAACCATGAAACAGAATTAGAAGACCTGTGGAATAAAATAAAAGTATCTATAGCCTCCGTCGAAGAAGAGGAACTGAGGCCGGATAGGATGGTGAAAAGGCAAGAATGAATGACAAATACTATTCTGGAACTTATGGAAGAAAGAAGACGGAAGAGTTATGAGAGCAATCAAAGAGGCTAAAGAACAATGGTTATAAGAAAAATGTGTTGAAATCGAGATTTTACAAGCAAAACATGACAGCTTTAACCTCCATAAGAAAATAAAAGAAGCAAGAGGAAGTTATCAAAGACGGGGTGCAGGAATAATCTTGGACCCGGACAACAGCATAATTACCGAAACTGACAAAAAACTTACAAGATGAAAGCAGTACATGAAGGAACTCTTCGGAGACGAAAACATCATACCATGACTACAGCAGTAGGCGGGGGGCCTATTATCACACAGGAGGAACTCGAATCAGCTATCAAACGACTGAAAAACAACAACACTCCCGGGCCAGATTAAGTACACGGAGAAGTTCTCAAACTGCTGGAATCAGAATAAGTAAAACTGTTAACGACCCTCTTCAATAAAATTTACACAAGCGGTCAAATGCCGCAAATGATTGGTTGTTGTCGACATTCATCCCGCTTCCCAAAAAAGCGAACGCAACTAAATGCCCTGACCATAGAATAATCAACTTGATGAGCCACGCTTTAAAAGCTTTCCTTAATATCATCCAAGCACGCGTATATAGAAGATTCGACGAGAGCATAAGTGACACTCTGTTCGGTTTCAGGGAAAAGACTTGGCACCAAGTCCTGATTCAACGAGCACGTCAACGCAGATATCTTCGCATGCCTCATAGACTTCGAAAAGGCCTTTGATAAAGTCCAGCATAGAAAACTCACCTCTATTTTACTTGATTCAGGAATTGACGATAGAGACAGAGAAGTCATATCAAAGCTATACCTTCAACAAAAGGCTATGGTCCGAGGCGAAAATGAAACATCGGTAGAGTTTAATGTAAGGAGATGAGTGCGTTAGGGTTGTATACTGTCGCCTTTCTTATTCAACGTGTACTCAGAACATCTATTTAAAGAGGCACTAGACAACATAGAAGATGGAGTTGTAATAAATAGAGAAATAATAAACAACCTGAGATATGCGGATGATACCGTCCTTATAGCCGATACTGCTGAGGGACTACAGAGACTCATAGACCGGGTAGTGACTGCATGCAACAGATATGGTATGAATATAAACTGTAAGAAAACACAAACATTAATTATCAGTAAAAACAACATTGGCAATATACAGTTTACTGCTAACAATGTAGCTCTCATAATGGCCTAGATACTTACATACCTAGGCTGCACTCTGAATAAGGACTGGGACCACTCTCGAGAAATAAGGTGTCGAATCGAGAAAGCATTTAATAAGATGTGTAACATACTATGCAACCTATCCCTCAGCTTCTGTACTAGAATCAGGGTTTTAAAATGTTATGTACTCTCAATCCTCCTGTATGGAGCAGAAGCGCGGACTCTTACCGACGCCTCATGCATTTGAGATGTGGTGCTATCGCCGCATTCTCACTCAGAGGATCATGAATACACCACGTGTCAAACGAGACGATCTTGCAACGCATTGTTGGAGAACTAGAATACCTAGCAAATGTCAAACGCAGAAAATTGGAGTATTTCGGATACATCATGCGAAACGAAAAGTATTACCTGCTCCAACTCATCCTACAGGGGAAAATAGAGGGTCGAAGATCAGTAGGACGCAGACGAATATCGTGGCTGCGAAATTTAAGAACATGGGCTGGAATGACATCAACAGCTTTGTTCAGAGCGGCAGTAAATAAAGTAAAATGGACCAATGTAATAACCAACATACACAGAGGATAGACACTCCAAGAAGAAGAAGATTAGATCGCCTTGGTGACTTTCACCTTGAAGATTTGTTTAGTTAACGTTAATCTCACATTCGTTAATTCGTAGTCGTGCAACAGTTTGTTTTGTACTGTCTGTTACAGTTGTGATTTTTTTGTACGCATGTCAAGTTTTTGAGGTTTGTGTGTAAGTGGAACCATGAGTAAATTGAAAGAACTATCCTTGTTATTATGCCAGTATATTATTGCTCAATTTTACAATTAACTCGACAATTAGTAATGTTTAACTTTAACGAAAGACTTCCATGCACAGTGAAATTAAATAATTGTATTTTAAATTAAACAGAAATTTAAAAGTAAAATCTCAAATTAGGTACTTATGGTCAAGAGTCAGAAATGCTATATATGCCAAATGTGTGTATAAGCTTTGGAAATTATTTAATTTTAATTATATCAATAGCAAATACATTTTGGAATTCTTAACATAGGAAATAATGAATACGCATTTTATAGGATATACTACCTTTCTCATCCTTGTCCTCAATTCCCCTGTGAATACTCATTAAAACTTTATACAGGTTTACGTTTTAGAATTTATTATTTAATAATAATATAGTAATCGAGATTTTAAAACTACTACAAAAAAATATATAAAATTAAATATTTTAATGAATCTTCTGTTTACTTATGTTTACTTTATGGTAATAAAGTGTCATACTATCAAATCATATTTGATCAAATAGACATCCATAGCGGTTAGTCACAGTTAAAAAGATGTGTCCATTCATCTCATATAAGCACATACAAAATTCTAGCATGGGCGCCCGGTATTATATAAATACATTTTGTGTATTTATAATGTATCGTGCGCCTATGTTAGAGCACTATGCACGGCTCAAGGTCGACAAAGGGTCACTCTGCGAGCCCAGGTAAACAACTTTTTATGTGCTTATATGAATGAATGGAGTATGTTAATAAATAAAAGTATCACTAACGAGGTATTTTTATTATTTCCATAAAACAGTAAAATACATTGGTCGGGTTACGAGTCGCAACTGGGTGTTATTAATTTTTGTAGAGGTTAAGCAAACGATAGATTGAAGAGTTCGAAGGTATATCGAAATGGCAGGACGCCATTTTGAACATTTTCTATAAATACATTTAAATTCGAATTCAAAAAATTAATACCAAATTTCATTAAACTTTGGAAATTACTTTCTAACGGGTTCAACATTTTACCTTATTTTGACGTAAGAAATTTGCTTCCGAATTTGTTCCGTGCATTCTTGGAAAATAATTTAGTGGAGTGAAAAAATTTTTTTTTAATATTGTAAAGCGGCAAAAGGTAAGTTCAAGTGAAAAATCGCAAATTTTCAGATTTCCCTTTGAAGAGCCTCAGCCACCCCCAAAAAAATATTGTTTCATATTATGTAATGTTAGTTTTTTTTTTTTAAGAATATGTTTTAGTTTTTAGTTATTCTATTCGTTTTCTCTAAAACGGTTTAATTAAAGTTTTGTGTTATACATTTCTAAGAGTGTTTAATCCATTAAACATACATTTTTTAATTATTATTTCAAATAATTTTAATGTTTATTGTTTTAATATTCTACTTTCCTAAATATCTGTTATTGTTATATTTCATTAATCATAAACAATGTCAGCAAGCTATGCAAATAAGTGCAAATACTGCACTCTACATCGACATATTTTCTAGGCCAATGTTAGTCGTTTCATGTATTAGATATATTTGTTTTTTAGTGTTTGTTTTTAATGTTTTTCATTTATTGTTACAGATAAATAGTATAAATAGAATTTTATTTTCTTAAATAAATCAGTTTCAACGAATACTTTGTTGTACTCATTAACCAATCTTTCCAAGCCTAATTTAGGAAGTGAGGCTGCCTCCAAGATTGGTTCTACCACAGTCCACTGGTCACAGAGCCAGTACCCTTTGCAGTTACCCTAACTGCTTAGTATTCCACGCTTTGTCAGTGACCCCGTTCAATTCCCGAACATCACTGGTCAGGAGCGTACATATTTTATCCCAAGTATTACCCGTACATTTTGGTCCTTCGAGCCGGATGTTGCTAGTGATTGCTGGACGTTAGGTTCATAGGTAATGGCGAGGATTTCCTTACTGAGGAGTTTGCTGGCACCGACAAAATTGGTCCCATTGTCACTGTACATGTGCGCACATTGACCTCTTCTAGCGGTGAATCTGCAGAATGCTGCCATGAATTCATCTGTAGTCATGTCGCTTACTACTTCCAGATGAATGGCCTTTGTTGACAAACATATAAATATGGATATGTAGCCTTTATACGATTTGTATCCTCTGCCTTTGCTCGCCCTTATCTGAATAGGACCTGCGTAGTCCACTCCAGAATGCAGGAATGGAGGACATGGTGTAACTCTGGGTGCAGGAAGATGTCCCATTAGTTGGTTCGCTGTTTTTGCTTTATCGCGAATGCATCTGATACATTTGGTAATGATGGAACGAACTGCTCTTTTCCCATTGATAATCCAGAACCTTCTTCGAGTGTATGCTAGCATCAATTGATTTCCCCCATGTAGTGTATTGTGATGGGCATCCTGAATTACTAATTTTGATAGGTGACTGTGGCGTGGTAGAATGATTGGATGCTTGTGTTCATACGGGATGGGGGAATGTCTCAATCTTCCTCCTACTCGCAATATGCCGTTGTGGTCAATCCATGGATTTAAATTTAGAAGATTGCTGCCTTTGTTTATGGGTTTGGTTTGTTGTAACATCTTGACTTCCCTTTTCCATCCTTCGTCTTGAGTTATCTTAATAAGGTGTTGCAGCGTAGTGTCCAATTCTTGCACCGTAAGGTAGCCGGTTTGCCTTGGAAAGTTTCGTGCATGGTCGATAAATCTTTTGCAACAAGACAAAACACGAATCATCTTTGTTAAGGAGGAGAATCTCTTGATGATTGGATTATCATCTTGGTGGAGAATCACATGGTAGCAGTGTTTTATTTCTTCCGTTGTTTGATGCATTTGGTCCTGCTTGGGCCATAAGCCATTTTGGACCATTCCACTGAGGATCGTTCCCTTTAATCTTGACAGGATCTACGTCTCGAGAAATTAGATCTGCTGGGTTGTCTTCAGTGGGTGCGTGGTGCCACAATTGGGTGGGCAGGAGTCTGTTTATCTCAGCCACTCGGTTCGCAACGAATGTTTTCCATCTGGATGCATCACCTCGAATCCAAGCTAGAGTGATCATTGAATCCGTCCATACGAAGCTTCGTATTTTTTGGATATCCAAGGCGGTTATGGTTCTCTTCATAAGTTTGGCAAGTAGTACAGCGGCACAGAGCTCCAGTCTTGGTATAGTTATTTTTGCTCTAGCCGATGCAACCTTGGACTTGGCGACCAATAGGGTGATTTTTTTCTCGCCAAGGTCGTTTGTTGTTATGGAGTAGACAATTGCTCCATAAGCCCTTTCTGAACTATCGCAGAAACCATGGAGCTGTATCGCGGCTGAACTATTGTAGTTTATCCGTCGTGGCATATGGATATCTTCTACGACCTTGAGCTGGCCATTGAATGAATTCCATTTTACTGCAGCATTCTCTGGAACTAACTGATCCCAATCCAAATCTTGCAACCACAGCTCTTGGATCAATAGTTTCGCTTTTATGGTGACGGGAGCTAATCATCCTAATGGATCAAACAGTTTGGCTATCTGTGACAGGATGCTGCGTTTCGGTCCTTCGAGCAAAAAACCAGTTGATACGTCCATATCGAACCCAAGAAGAAGAAGAAGAAGAGTAGTCTATTAGTCTCAGTGCCAGTCCATTGCCAGATACCAATATCCAGATTACCATGAAAACAATCCTAATCACCTCCAATTCGCCGGATAGTCCATACAATCCAAGCGAAGAAATTTCTACTGGTGCCAGTGCCAGTAAAACAATCCAAATAACCTCCAATTCGCTAGATAGTCCATACATTCCAAGCGAAGATTAGTCTGGCCCCAGTGCCAGTCCAAGCCCCGTGGATACGCCCGTATCGAACCCAAGAAGAAGAAGAAGAGTAGTCTATTGGTCCCAGTGCCAGTCCATTGCCGGATACCAATATCCGGATTACCAGGAAAACAATCCAAACCAACCCAACCAAACCACCGGATAGTCCATACATTCCAAGCGAGGACAGTCAGTCCAAAACAAAAAAAAAACCCAAAACTCAAACCTACTAATCCACCAAATAGCCTATACATTCCAATCAAAGCCAAATCAGTCAGTCCATACCAACAAAAATAATCCCCAAGCCAAGTCAAAATAAGCCAATGCAACCCAGTTCGAGCCAACCCTTGCCAAAACCAAACCACATAACCAAGATGTCATCCATGGAGGAGATGAACAACCTCAGCATCCAGCAAGAGAGTCTGGGAAAACAACTCGCCCAGATTCTTACCAATGCAAAAAAGGCTTCCACATCGAGGAAAACTGAAAGCTATATTTCCAGTCGGCTTGCATCTATAGAAGACATATGGAAAAATGTAAATAAAAACCATGCCAATATACGAACTCTGGACGTTCCACAGCATTCGTACATCCAGATGAATTATTATAGCCAAATACAGAGGAAGTATGAAGAAGCAAAGAAATATCTTCAGGACTGCCCAAAGGCGACGACGCTTATAACCAATGAAGCATCCGACGAAGATGCCAATCAACCACATGTAGCCACTGCAGATCCGAACAACGACGACATGCAGATTAAACGCCAGAGGCATAGGATGCAAGAACTAGACCAAATCATCCAACTAATTGACAAGGAGCTACTTGAAACCAAACCAAAAAAAACGCTACGAATTGCTACTAGAAAGAATCAATTACCAATGGAGTAGCATTTAGGCCCTACACGAGAAAATTATGAATCACAAAACCAGTTTTCAGTCCGACTACTTCGGAGATGACGAATACCAGAAAATAGGACAACAATTTGAGAATGCAGTAACAAATCTGTCAAGCAAGATCGACACAGCCTCCTCAATCCCTGATACAGTTAAACCCAACCTCAAACTTCCTACAATATCAATTCCATTTTTTGATAGAAATTATGAACACTGGCCCACTTTTAATGACATATTCCTTAAACTTATCCATTCAAACATGTCCTTGTCCAAAGTCGAGAAGATGCAATATCTCAAATCCCACGTCCGAGGTGAACCAAACAGAATGATTCAACATCTCCAAATCACAGATGTCAACTATGATGCAGCTTGGGAATTACTAAAGAAAAGATATGAAAATAACCGACTGTTAGTATCCAAGCTAATTGACAAAATTCTGGATATCCCTCCAATACAAGGGGAGTCCATAACTAAATTAAGGCAACTCCACGACATTATTACAGAATGTCTAAAGCACTTGAAAATGCAGGTGTTAGCACTACGTCTTGGGGCCCATTAGCCTCTCGCATTATCACCAGAAGATGGGACGCAGAGACCAACCGATTATATGAACAATCTCTCAAAGAACCACATAAAATTCAAGATTTCAAGGAGATGATGAAGTTTCTGGAGAGAAGATTCCAGTCTCTTGAGTCCACTACCGTAGGCAAGAATATGGTACCCATATACAATGGCCAGAACAGCGGCAATAACTCCAACTCCTGTAGTTATTGCAAGCAACAACATAACATCTATGTTTGCCCTCTTTGCAGTTACCCTAACTGCTTAGTATTCCACGCTTTGCCAGTGACCCCGTTCAATTCCCGAATATCACTGGTCAGGAGCGTACATATTTTATCCCAAGTATTACCCGTACAAAGAGAGTTATTTTGTACCGAAAAACAAAGACATTGGGGCACCTCATAAAGTTAATTTATGTACTGAAATCTGGTATACTCATGCACGATGCAAAGAACTCAGCTGGCATACTGCAAAAAAAATTTTTTAATGAGACAAAATATTTCTGGGGGTTGCACTTGAACTTACCATTCGATATGGCAACTTTCGGCATACCTGCCGTTTTGAGAATCCAATAAAAGTTTTCTTCACTCTACCTTAATATAGTAGGTACCAAGTGACACAGGAGGCATGTAACACATAATCTCTTGCAATAGTCCCTTCTTTGATATTCATTTGGGTATAAATGCTGGAGTATTTGGTACTTGTGTGATTTAAATATATGTTCTTTCCAAAATGCTGCTAGCCGATTCCTGACTTTCACCGGTTTGGTCGAAATCATGGAATCTGCCTTGACGATTGCCAATAGATTGATTTCCGACTCTTCATCAATAGTAAAATCATTTTTAGGTTCATTTGATGGTCTTATGGATTGCTCTTCTATTCTTATGAAATAGTTGTTCGGCGAATGATTTCTTTCGGAAAATCTGTCTCCGTTCAACTGAGCAGTATGTCTGTTATTTTCCTTGTATTCGCCATAGATTAATAGCATGTCTAATTTTACGTATTGTTTGAACGTTATTTGTGACATTCTCTAAATATTTATTTTTCTTTCTTTCTACCACATGAATATTTTTGGTTATTTAAAAAAATACAGTTAGTTACCCGTATGCTCCTGGAAAAAAGATCAGTCAGAGGGTGTTTTTTAGACAAAAAATATGAAACAAAAAAATATATATTTTCGTAACTTTTTCATTTCTTGAGTATATAATAAAATACAGTTTAAAACTTGCAAATTTATAACTTAACAATAAATACTTATTAAAGTGTTGACAAGTAAGCAATTTTTAATTGTCAAGCAATTTTATCATTGATTTTTTCCACCGCCTATTAAATAATTTTGCTGTAGTATCTTAACAATGTTCATTTACTATGGAATAATTTTCGATATTAATGTTAAAGCGAAATAGCATATAACAATTGTATTGGATAAAAATAAAAGATAAAATAAGTATTTTATAAATATGTAAATTAAATGAAAAAATAAGTTCCTATCTTAGTTTTTATGAAATCGCGGTTTCTTTAGAGATTTTTTTAAATACAATCTAATTAGCCTCTGCAGTTTCTGAGTGAGCCTAAAAAAATGTGAACCACAAAGTTGCATACCAGAGCTCTTTCAACATCACAGCAAACTAGGCATCAATAAAACTGCCATCGTTCATGTCATGACCACCTAGATTTAATGCAATAAAATGATTTTTAACCGTAATTTTAATAACAAATGCCACATTGAGATAGGTATATGGTTGAAAAGAGAATTTCAGGAAGAATCAGAAAGGAAAAAAAATATAGAGAGTACCATTTAAAATAACAAAATTTGGGTTAGTTTCGGGCAGAGCTGTGCCTGTACTTATGAAATATACTTATACAAAGTATTTAAATACTTTTTTGTTGTATTTGTAATTGTCCTTAAGTATATTTCAGTTTCCCAAGTAATTGTAATTATACTTAAGCACAATTATACTTGTATTTATCTTAATAATTTTTCACAATTACAATTACTTTTCCATAAATACAATTACTTTTTGATAAATACAAGTACTTTTATAAGTACAGGGTTATTCATTATAAATTACCCACCCCTTATCATTGTTGTTATTATGGCTATCAAAAGTATAGTAACGTGCAGATTTCAGGGAATACAAAAAAATAAAAAAAAATTTAAATGGGATACCCTATATATTACTAAATTTTTGGAACGATCCTTTGTTCTGATTTCAAAAATATATCATATATTACCCCTACCATATGCCGATTTTGAGTTATTAAACGTCGAATATCTTAGTTAAACTAGTTACTGTGAATATGGAAAAGTTAACATTATTGTGAGCTATAAAAATGACAACTATTATGTTTAATTAGTGACATTTCTTTAATGAAATAATGAAAATGGTTTATAGTGAGGAAGAAAACAACCAAATATTTATACAAAATAGATAACACAGATTTATTTAGGAAATTTAAATATAAATAAATGATAACTCATAAAAAATGTTCGATGTGTCCACCATTATTGTCAATGCATAATTGATAACGTCTTCTTATATTTATAATTGCACGGGAAATGTCTTCATTATTTACATTCAGATTGTTTATTTCAAGTCGAATCCTGTCTTTAATAACTTGAATACCATTATTGACTTGAATACCATTATTATTATTATTATTATTATTTTCGGTTTCCCGATGCCGGTCAGTCCTCCCGTGGCCTCCGACACCTCACGGGAGTCGCGCCGTCGCAACAACTACAGCCACTCCCCACAACCCGCAGGGTTAGTGACTGTAGATACCAGAATCATGTGCCCTAAGCAGACGGAGAGAACCTAGAATGACCGCCTTCTGCATTTGACCTGCCAGCCACTCGGCTGATTTTTAGCAGGCCGGTATGATTTTCAGTTCCGAGAGAAGCGTAGGCTTTATCCCTTCGAGTACACCGATTATAAGGAGAACCATTTTTACCGAGTAGCCTGGGTACAGCACTTGGAGCTCGTACCGGAGATCGCGGTATTTGGTCCGTTTCTCCTCCTCCTTTAAAGTGATGTTTTTCTCCGCAGGTGCCGAGAATTCGATGACATACATCACCTTGAGTTGATGGTCGAGGAGGACTATGTCAGGCTTGTTGGCTTGGATTAGCCTGACAGTCGGGAACGAGTAGTTCCAGTAAATCCGGCATTTCTCGTTCTCGACAACGGACTCAATATCTCCGGGGACGTAAGGCAGCACTGGTGTCTGGTCTACCCCATGCGAGTGCCTTAGATGGTAGTATAGCACTCGTAAAGCCGCGTTATGTCGGTGGATGTAGGCCGAAATCACGTATATGGGGCATGCAGATAGTAAGTGCATGAGCGATTCCGGCGCTTGATGGCAGGTCCTGCAGTTGATATCAGGAACCTCTACACGCCACACGCGGCTACGCTAGACCAAGGTGTTGATAACACCATCTTGGCAGGCCATAATGAATCCCTCGGTCTCTGACTTAAGCCCGGCTGACCTTAGAAAGGCGAATGTCAGCCTCGTCGATAAACCCAGCGTTTCTATGTTCTTATAGAAGACACCATGCTGGGGTTTATCGACGTGCTGCCGAAACAGATTTTCCTGTTCGGCAGCTCTAATTCGGCTCTTCTTGCTGCCTTGAACATTCCTGCTCCCACTCCTACAGTTTCGTGATGTTTCACAAACCGCAAGAGGGGATCTGAGCTCCTGAGGATGTTACATGCCATACTCGGTACTACTCTGCCATGCGTACACTCCAGGCTCAAGAGTCCTCGGCCCCCCGTTAACGTGGGAGGTACACACGAGGAACGGCCGATCTAGGATGAATGCTTTTGTGAATATTCATCATTTTGCGGGTATCTCTGTCTAATTGGCGCAGCTCATCTACCGTCCACTTTACTACTCCGAAGGAGTAGAGCAGAATCGGAACGGCAAGCATATTAGCTGCAGACACCTTGTTCTTCCCCGAAAGTTCGGAAGACCAAATCTTTCAGAGGCGGTGTCTGTACTTGCCGCGGAGAGAATATTTTATTTGTGATACATCCTGGATGTGCCTTTGTTACACACTCAGATATGTATAGGTCTCTCCGGCATCCAGATGTCTTAGGATGCTTCCGTCTGCGAGCTGCGCATCTTCAGGGAATTTCCCGCATCGTCCTCTCTTGAGGTGGACGACAGCACATTTCTCCAACCCGAACTCCATACCAATAAACCGCGTATATTCTTCGACCACCCTAAGAGCGTTTTGTAGCTCGCGCTCTCCGGAGGAATAAAGTTTAAGGTCATCCATATAAAATAGATGGGGGACCTTATGCCTCCGGTCGCTGGGTGGCCCACATTGATATCCGCGGGTTTGGCGGAGCCCAACAGACAACGGCAGCAGTGAGATGCAGAAGAGGAGAGGACTTAGGGAGTCACCCTGGAAAACTCCTCTCCTAAATGCCACCTGCTCTGTCGTGACCCGCTGCGCACCTGATGTTATGGTGAAGCGGGTCTTCCAGAGCGGCAGCAGCTGTTCTATGCATCTCACTAGTGGTGCTGGTACCGCAAAACATTCGAGCAAGTACAACAATAGCTCTTGCGATGTTGTATCAAATGCCTTGCGGTAATCAATCCAGGCCATCGATAGATTCCGCTTGTATTGCACAGAATCCTGTGTAATACAGCGGTCTATCAGCAGGCTGTCCTTGCAACCTGCCATGCCCTTCTTGGCACCACGCTGTTCGTGTATCTGCTGGAAGACCGGATCAACAGACCTCAGTGTCCTAGCATACAAGATACGTGTAAATATCTTGTAGCAGGAGTTGAGGCAAGTGATCGGCCTATAATTCCTCGGGTCGGAAAGATCCCCCTTTTTGGGGATAAGCACAGTACGTCCCTCGACGAACCAGTCTGGAATCTGCTGCCCCTCGTTCAACCATGAGTTGAAAACTCGCGCCAGACGGCGGTGAGTGGAAGGAAATTTCTTCCACCACCAGTTGTTAATGCCGTCTGGGCCCGGGGCAGCGAAGTTCTTGGTACCAACAAGTGCTTGTTGGACTTCCTCCGTACTGATTGCCGGGCACACTTCTTCTGGCTCTTGAAGATGTCTGTGGCACAGAGCCTCGAAGTGTGAAATTGATGGATTGTCGCTATTGAATGGACGCGTCGTTTCGTAGATTCCCTTCCAGAAGGTTTCGACACCTTCTACAGTCGGCGGATTGTCGACAACACGCTGTGGCTCTCGAAAGAGGCGGGAAGGATTCGTACGGAACAAATTGTTTTGTTCCATACTCCTCGCCCGCCTCTTCAATGTTTTCTTTATCGCCATGAGCGCTCGGATCCTATCTAGACAGTGCTGCTTGATGGTAAGCATCACTGTCAGATTTAGAGTATGGTGTTGACGTCTTAATCCGGCTGCTATGCGCCGGATTCTGGGAGTAAAAACTCTACCAGTTGTCTTATATTCCACCACACTCTGGATCCGAGAAGCGTGTTGTCTGGCCGACTGTATCTTGCTCTCGATTTTTTGTACACGCCGCTTGGTTTTCTCGACCCCGTGATTGGTTGATCTCTCACGGGGGACGAGTTGCTTCGCGGCGTTGTACACGGCAAAGTTGATATGCCAGATGTCTGCATCTTCCGGAATTTCCTCATCGATGACCGCGTCCATTCTAGCCAGGTCTTGTGGCTTTAGGTTAGCCCTGGTGTTAAGGCTAACCCTCGTCCTTAAGTCTACACCGGTGAACTCTAAAGGATGTTCCCCATCAGCTGGTAATTGCCGCGGTGTGACTGCGGCTGGCAGTTCTTCCAGCTGACGGGGTGCCCTTACGTAACCTGTTCTGAGCAGAAAGGATACTTGATATCTCAGATGTTGTTGAGAGAAGGCGCGATGCTCTGGATGCATTTCGCACCAAAATGCATGCATTCGCGCCATGTATCCCCTTCGCTCAGGTTCGCTACTCTCGCGGCAGGTCAGCAAGTCATCCCGAAGTTCCCTCGTCCACTTAAAGCGTCCATGTTCATTGCCTTGGTTATCAACGTTGAGACCATCTGGTAAGGCCCCTCCCACCTGTCTCTGACCCCCATCCGGTTGGGGTCGATTGTGAGGGGCCCTTCTTAGATTATAAGGAACCCAAGCAGTAAAGTGAGCAGGGTGGTTAGCCCTGGTACCTCGGCCGGCATTTGTCAGACAGAGTTGCCTCTGCCTGTCCAGGGTGCACCAACGTGGAGGTTGCCGGTCCTTAGCACCCCTCCCTATTATTATTTTTTTTTTTTTCGGTTTCCCGATGCCGGTCAGTCCTCCCGTGGCCTCCGACGCCTCACGGGAGTCGCGCCGGCGCATCAACTACAGCCACTCCCCACATCCCGCAGGGTTAGTGACTGTAGATACCAGAATCATGTGCCCTAAGCAGACCGAGAGAACCCAGAATGACCGCCTTCTGCATTTGGCCTGCCAGCCACTCGGCTGATTTTTGGCAGGCCGGTATGATCTTCAGTTCCGAGAGCAGCGTAGGCTTATCCCTCCGAGTACACCGATTATAAGGACGACCATCTTTACCGAGTAGCCTGGGTACAGCACTTGGAGCTCGTACCGGAGATCGCGATATTTGTTCCGTTTCTCCTCCTCCTTCAAGGTGATGTTTTTCTCTGCAGGTGCCGAGAACTCGATGACATACATTACCTTGAGTTGATGGTCGAGGAGGACTATGTCAAGCTTGTTGACGTGGATTAGCCTGACAGTCGGGAACGAGTAGTTCCAGTAAATTCTGCATTTCTCGTTCTCGACAACGGACTCAATATCTCCGGGGACATAAGGCAGCACTGGTATCTGGTCTACCCCGTACGAGTGCCTTAGATGGTAGTATAGCACTCGTAAAGCCGCGTTATGTCGGTAGATGTAGGCCGAAATCGCATATATGGGGCATGCAGAAAGTAAGTGCATGAGCGATTCCGGCGCCTGATGGCAGGTCCTGCAGTTGATATCAGGAACCTCTACACGCCACACGCGGTTACGGTAGACCACGGTGTTGATAACACCATCCTGGCAAGCCATAATGAATCCCTTGGTCTCTGACTTAAGCCCGGCTGACCTTAGAAAGGTGAATGTCAGCCTGGTCGATAAACCCAGTGTTTCTATGTTCTTATAGAAGATGCCATGCTGGGGTTTATCGACATGCTGCCGAAACAGATTTTCCGTTTCAGCAGCTCTGATTCGGGCTTTCAGACGATTTGGCTGAAGTTCGGTGACTGACTCAACATCAGCACCTCGCCGGCCTCCTCGCCCAATGTCAAATGCGAGACCGAGTTCATCTGCGGCTCTTTTTGCTGCCTTGAATAATCCTGCTCCCACTCCTACAGTTTCGTGATGTTTTACGAACCGCAAGAGGGGATCTGAGCTCCTGAGGATGTTACATGCCATACTCAGAACTACTCTGCCATGCGTACACTCCAGGCTCAAGAGTCCTCGGCCCCCCCGTTGACGTGGCAGGTACACACGAGGAACGGACGATCTAGGATGAATACTTCTGTGAATATTCATCATCTTGCGGGTATCTCTGTCTAATTGATGCAGCTTATCTACCCTCCACTTTACTACTCCGAAGGAGTAGAGCAGAATCGGAACGACAAGCATATTAGTTGCAGACACCTTGTTCTTCCCGGAAAGTTCGGAAGACCAAATCTTTCGGAGGCGGTGTCTGTACTTGCCGCGGAGAGAATCTTTTATTTGTGATACATCCTGGATGTGCCTTTGTTGCACACCCAGATATGTATAGGTCTCTCCGGCATCCAGATGTCTTAGGATGCTTCCGTCTGCGAGCTGCGCATCTTCAGGGAATTCCCCGCATCGTCCTCTCTTGAGGTGGACGACTGCACATTTGTCCAACCCGAACTCCATACCAATTGCCCGCGTATATTCTTCGACCACCCTAAGAGCGTTTTGTAGTTCGCGCTCTTCGGAGGCATAAAGTTTAAGGTCATTCATATAAAATAGATCGGTGACCTTATGCCTCCGGTCGCTGGGTAGCCCACATTGATATCCGCGGGTTTGGCGGAGCCCAACAGACAACGGCAGCAGTTAGATGCAGAAGAGGAGAGGACTCAGGGAGTCACCCTGGAAAACTCCTCTCCTAAATGCCACCAGGTAACTCTAGTTAAAGTATAAACATAAAATATAGGCCCAACAATTTTGTTTCTGAAAATTCCACACCAAACGGTAACAATTTTTCTTCCTGATTTTTTTATTTGTTTTACCAATATTTTTCTGTTGTGCTTGTTTTCCCACGACCTTCGATTTTTCTTATTAAAAACTCCTGCCGTAGAAAAGGATGATTCATCAGTCCATAATATTTTAGTAAAGAAATCGGGATCTTCACCCAACTTTTGAATCATCTGGCGGCAAAAGTCCAGCCTTTTCCTTTTATGAGCCTCTGTTAAAACTTGTACGTGTAAAATTTTATATGGTCTGTAGCTGTTATTTTTAACGTACGTTGGATTTTGAAACAACTTTTACCTAATTGATCGACTGCATTATTTATACTACATTCAGAATTTTCTAAAAAATAATACAATGTTTCAAAAAAAGTCTATTCGCGAATAGATATGGATGGGCCTACCTTAGAAATGAAGCAGTATATCTAACTGTTCTTCCTGGTTTGCTTGAACTACATGCTTTTTTCTACTAAAACTGGAGATATTATTCACCTTTCGGTAATAATTTTTGAACGTATTTTCTGATGGTGTTGGACGATTTGGATACAACACCCTATATGCTCTTTTTGCCGCACGTTTATTTTTGTTATTTTGTATATAACAAATAAATATTTGGACTTTTTCTTCCTCACTGTAAACCATTTTGATTATTTCATTAAAGAAATATCACTTATCAAACATAATCGATGATAAGGGGTGGGCAATTTATAATGAATAACCCTGTACAATTACTTTCTAATAAATACAAGAACCTTAGAAAGAAAAATCACTTCTTTAACAAGTTCATACAAGTATGTATGTTATTTATCTCAGTTGAATTTAGGTGTCAACAGGAAAGGGTGCTATTATTCTACTTTCAGAGTTTTACGTCATGTAAATCAAATATAATTATTATGGAATCACTGGCGAACACATTAGGTTATTTACAAGGAGAACAAAATAGTTTTTATGGCATGCTTCTTCTAACTATTGTATCTCTTCAAAATAAATTAAGAAAAATTGAGGTCTAAAGAGCAATTTATGTACAGATTTACATTAAGCTTAGAGGATGATGATTGATGGATGACTGTCTATTGGCAGCAGTTACATACATAGTGAGTGATAAGTGCATCCCTCTGGTCGTCAGTGCTACTACCATCATCACTGATGTCTTAGTGACTGATAGCGACCTGCAAAGTAGGTACCAAGAGCTTAGACCTCTAACCCTGGTGGGCTAAATTATATACTGAATAAAATTTGCAGAAAACAACTACTCAGCGGACAAAAACCCCGACCTGCATTGAATTAAACCTGCAAATCTTATTTGGTAGCTAAGATCATTTGACAATTCCTCACTAGACATAGACCGGTTTCAAACTTTTTATGTTCTCGTCAGTATCCCATAAGTAATGGAAAAGACAAATAATAATAGCAAACCAGGCTAGCCTAAAGCAGACTAAGCAAAACAGACATAGTTAGTGATAAGTGCATCCCTCTGGTGGTCAGCGCTACTACCAGTCAGACATCATTGATGTCTTAGTGACTGATAGCGACCTGCAAAGCCAGGTACCAAGAGTTTAGACCTCTAAGGCCTCAAATAAGATTTGCAGGTTTAATTCAATGCAGGTCGGGGCTCTTGTCCGCTGAGTAGTTGTTTTCTGCAATTCTTATTCAGTATATAGTTTAGCCCACCAGGGTTAGAGATCTAAGCTCTTGGTACCTACTTTGCAGGTCGCCATCAGTCACTAAGACATCAGTGATGTCTGACTGGTAGTAGCACTGACCACCAGAGGGATGCACTTATCACACACTATGTCTGTTTTGCTTAGTCTACTTAAGGCTAGCCTGGTTTGCTATTATTATTTGTCTTTTCCATTACTTACGGCATACTGACGAGAACATAAAAATTTCTAAACCGGTCCATGTCTAGTGAGGAACTGACAAATGATCTTAGCTACCAAATAAGATTTGCAGGTTTAATTCAATGCAGGTCGGGGCTTTTGTCCGCTGAGTAGTTGTTTCCTGCAAATCTTATTCAGTATAAAACAGTTACATGTCCACAATTTAAGCTAAGATAGTTTAATGTTATTGAACACAGCGTCCAAAATTCGATTAACAAAAATTACATTAAAAAGAAATTAATATCAGCTTGTTCTGAATTTCTTTTAGAGGATTTTAATTGTAGCACTGACTGTACGCTTAATGAAAATGACATATTCGATATGTATAAATATTTAACAATACATGCATATGAGATTATTAGTACAACACGTATCGTGACTTTGATTTTTCAAATAAAAAAATTATTTGTTGTTTGTCCAGTTTCCCTCCTTTTTTAGAGAAAAGTTTAAGAAATTAAAATAAACCGAAAGTAAACTGAAACTTCAATGTCATGTATCTTAAAAACGGTGAAGTTTTGAAACTAAATTTCTCCAGTAAACTACTAATATTTCGATTTGTTCTATCAATTTTTGTACTTTTGCAGAAAAAAATGCCACTCTGTATACAGGGTATTGTTAAATGAAGTAGCACAAATGGCACCAATGAATCTAGAAGTAAAAATAAGATGATTGAATGATACATGCCTTAGTCCAAAGTTGCACTCTTGCTGAGTTACGGCCTCTTGAATAAGGAAATGAGGATACATTTTCATTAGTAATAGAATGCTTTGACGCACAATTTTCATGCTTGGCACAGACGCTTCACAGTGCTCCATATAAGGCTCTGCCAAAAATGCTTTTCGCTAACATCTTCCTTGAAAGTGGAAATTATTTTTATAATAAAGTAGATAGGTTGAAGTTTTATTTACCCAAATATTTTATTATTTGAAGTTTTTACTATTATTGTAGACCACCTCAAAGTTGACCTTTTCGGTTACTCACGAAGAAAGCCTGCGTGCATGTCTCAAAAATATGATGAAATAAAGTTATAGATTCTTAACTTTTCTTAACATATCAATGGAAAGGATATTTGTTCTACTTTTCCGAAATTCTTGGTTTCATTTTTTTCATACCCATTTTTGAAATTAAAAAAAAATTACTTTGACTAAACTTTTAACTATTTGCCGGGTATACACGGATAAATTGAAATACTACTTGTGACAGCTAGTCTGTCTACATATATAATGCAATAAAACCCAAACTGTATTTCCATGCATTTATATGTGAAAATGGAAAATTTCCAAGGCAAGGTAGGATCACAGATTTCTAACATGTAACGTCATTGTTGATAATTTACGTCTTAAAATGTTTATATATAATCAAATATGTCTTTAGTGACAATAATCCACTGTTTCCTGTTTTACTGATCATTATTAGGTGCCCATACTATTTATCGAATATCGCAAGCTTTTACGATACAAGATGATTAGGGCTCGACCGATACATCGGCATCGGCGCCGATGTCCCGCAAACATTGGAATCGGCATCTGCATCGGCATGATAAACGCCGATTGTGCCGTTATATTTTATCGCCGGCGGTACGTGAAAATCAGGCTTTCACATTTGTGTGTAAACTGAGACAGTTGCATATTCAATAGGGGAATAAGGAATAAGGTGCATAAGCTTATAATTTGTAATTCTTAGAAAAGCACGCGCAAATCGTCTTTATAATGATGTCATCTACATTTATGTTTCTACTGGCAGATTGACCGTTGACGTTAGCTTAGCGCGTGTAATGTGTGATAGTTAGGTTAATATTGTTATTGTTAATGTTGACAAGTTTCTGTTCTATGTTTAAAATTAAAAAATAAAGAATACCTTCAGAGAGAAACATGTCTAAACCTATTAAAAATACAGATTTGATATTGGAATATTATATTCCATGTGAAGATACGAAATTCACGACTTGCAAAGCATGTAAAAAAATATATCAAGAGGAAGTAATCAGACGCATAAAGCAAATACTTCAAATTTTGTTGGGCATTTGAAAATAAAAGCTCATGCTGCCCTGTATGCCGAGTAAAATGAAAAGAAAAAGATGTTGGAGATGCAATTACAAGAATCACGCAACAATGAATCAGATAAAGAGAATAAAGATTGTTGAAATAAAAAAGTATTAAATGTATTTCAAGAGACGCTACCTAAATGCCTAAATAAAATTCAAAAATGGAGGTCAGAAAGACTGGACAAAACGATGTTGGAAATGATTGCGATCGGAAATTATCCGTTTACTATAGTTAATGAAACTGGGTTTCTTCGAATTATAAATTTTCTAGAGCCACGAGCAGAATTAAAATCTGATAAATATTACCGTGAGCAATTAGTGCCAACATACCAGGCTGTGAGGAATAAAATAAAGCAAATCATTGAAGCCGCTCAATTTATTAGTTTTACTTCAGATGTTTGAACTAATAAATCCAACACAATAAGTTTGGTGAGTTTAACTTCACACTATGTGGTTTCAGAAAAGTTGACTCGATTAAAAGTAGTACTTGCAGCTACTCCACTGCATGCTAATCACACCGGTGAATACCTAAAGGAAAAATTACTGAATGTAATTAAAGACTAGTTAATATAAGTGCATCTGGCTGTATGGACTAAGTCCTAATGCCAAAAAAAAAAAAAATTTAAAGACTATGGCATTCCTTTGAGAAAAATTCATACACTAGTACACGATAATGGAAAAAACATTTGTAAAACAGTAAATGAAGCTGCAACGTTTTTTGATGTGAAGTGTCTCGCTCATACACTTCAATTAGTTATTGAAAATGGAATTCACGCCCAACGTTCTGTGAATGATTTATTGGCAAAATCGCGAAGAATTGTCGGACATTTTAATAAGTCTGAACAGGCGCGCCGATATTTGGGAGAAATACAAGTGGAGTTGGGAGCTCCCAAACATCAACTTATACAAAGTGTCCCAACTAGATGGAATTCAACATTCCACATGTTAGAACGTTTGATTGAACAAAAAGAAGTTTTGTCATTACACGAAGTGAGGAATGCAAAACGCAAGACGAATAGGAATTGGCGTCTTTTGAAAGAAAAAGGAAGAGTTGTATCAGATGGCGTTAAGTCGATTCTAGGAATCAAAACTCTTTGACCTACTCTTTCGCCAGTGATAATTTTCAAATCCAAACAATTGTCGTACATATTTCGAACAATTAATCTGGTACCATTTAAAAGCCCCTAGGAAGCATTTAGCTTTCTTAACAGCATGACAGTAGCTCCAGTTTTTAATGTAAGGTTATATGGAGGCAAACTACTTAACTCTAAACTATTCAGAAATTCCATAGGAAACTGAAGAATTTCATTCTCCTCCTCCGTTATCAAATTATTTACAGTAATATATGTTCTAGGCGTTCCGGGTATAAGTTTTATAACTTTCGAATTGATCTCATCGCAGTGTTCATTTTTTGGGACTAAAATGGCAAATTTTGAAAAATTAATAACGGCGTGTGGTGACCCAAATTCTTTCCCAAAAATTTCAGAAACAATGTCTTCTTTCGCAATTACACTGGACGGTAAATCAATAACAGCAGATAATGGTGACGATTCGTCATTTACGGAGGGATAATCTCCATTATCAATTTTAAGCAGAAAATTAGCAAATTCCAATTCTTCGGGTCTTGCTCGCATGTTTCTAAACAACTTAAATACCCGAAATTCTGACCATAGTGGAGAAAACTTGATGCAGTTTTGAATTATTGTTTCTCGTGAGGTATGTGGAACGACTGGCAAGACCTGCCTAAAATCTCTCCCAAGTATAATAATTTTTCCTCCAAAAGGAATGTCATTACCCATAATGTCTTTGAGAAGTCTATTAACGCACATTAATGCATAGATATTGGCCATGGGTGCTTCATCCCATATAATCAGTCTTGCTGACCTGATATCAGCTGCTGCTTTACTGTTAACTTTTAAAGATGATATAGAATTCTCATGCAGTTTTAAGGGTAAGGTAAACCTACTATGTACCGTACGTCCATTTGGTAACAGCATAGCAGCGATACCAGTCCATGCCACAGATATTACTTCCAAACCTAAAGTGAAACACTTTCCGATAAGACACTGATATACAAAAGTTTTTCCGGTACCGCCCGGGCCATCTATAAAATAGGCATTGCATTTGCCTGTATTATTCTGTTGCATTACATGAATAATTTCATTAATGATCAAAAGTTGTTCATCATTACTTTGTTGTATCATCGAGTCAAATTCAGAATTATGGAATACTGTATGCTTGAAGTTGCTAGTGGTAAATCATCGATACTGGGTAAGTTGAATGTTGAAAGAGAGAACCCATGTAATTTTAAGGTTTCATTTATATCTCTGAGACTCAACTCAACTATATCCTGGCTGTGAAGACGTACATAATCTTCGCTGAAAGAGTCTTTAAAAAATATCCCATAACTGAACTGCATTTGATGGTTGTTGATATATGCAAATAAACGAAAATAATTGCCTTAATTGGAGCGGCATTTGAATGACTGAAGCTTCAAATAGACAACGATGCCACTCATTATCATCCTGAAGTAAGCCACGTTGCATTGCAGCTTCCTTGAAAGTACAATAAGTAACATTATTGTATGTCCTCAAATCCTCAAAACTGATGGCACCCACTACATTAAGCAATAGCAAGCGAAGATGATATCGTTCAGATTCTACTGGGGAAACATTAAACATTCTACCAATAATTTTACAAAATTTAACACTTTTTTTCCAAACTCGGTTATTTTTGTCCCAAACATAATAATTCGGTGTTTCTGGATAAATGTAAGGGCTTCTTTTTGACAAATCCTTATTTAATTTAAACCATGCAATCAGTTCTGTGCTTCTTAATTCTGCTTTAAATAAGGCTTCAGCGGCATTGCCGTCATGAAAATAGACTTGTTGTTCTTGTGGTAAATGGACAGGTAAGCGAATTACAGAATGAGATTGTTCATGCATAGGATAGGAAAAAATTCTATACGCAGCCTCACTCGGGCTGACATATCGGGTGTTTAAGAAAGCAGACAGTTCATCATAATGAAGTACGTCACCTTCGGAAGTTATCTGCAAATTGACGCAATCATGTCCTTTGTAGACGTATTTATGAATGTATTTTATGCTGTGGACACTTGCACAAATTTCGACATTAACATGGGCTTGAAAGCAAAGTAAGAGAAAGGAATTATAAGGAACTATATAACGATTATCAACTACCACATCATTACCTTGTACATGTTTAGTATTCGTTCTACCATTATTCCTTCTTCGATAATTGGGATAGTCATTTACATTATCTCTTGTTTCAGGGATAAATTCTTTTGGGAACCCTTTTTTACACTTATTGTCGGCCATATAAATTGACTTTGGATTAAGAATATCGCAAGGCCCGTGCACCATATGAGATTTAACTAAATTGTATAAGGCCGTACTACTATTGGGGTCTGGTATTTCTGCCGAAATAACGTTGTCAATATCTGAGATTTCCCTAAATTTGCAAGTATCTCGAAGATATAATAATAGGTGAACATGAGGTAAACCTCTCTTTTGGAACTCAACAGTGTACAAATATGTTAGTAATTCGCCAAATATTTGTTTTTGGTTAATTAAACGCAAGAGTTCCTTTACTTTTGCATGAAACACGCGAACAGTAACATCTGACCTATTATTAGCAGTTTAATAAGAATGTATGCTATTTGTAATTTCAGGCCATAAGGATTACATGTAAACGTCAAAAAAAATGTCTGGCTTACCAAATTTTCTTACAATGGCCATTTCGTCCTGATAATTTTGCATCATGTTTCGAGGACTGCCAGTAAACGATGGAGGTAAAATAACAACACGTCCAGCCTTTAAGTTTCCGTTGTCGGCCCTTACGTGTAAAGCGTCTGCAAGACCAACGTATGTATCTACACGCAATTTCACCTGTTGGTTACGGATGAATTTCAATCTGTCGTCTTCGATGCGACAGTAATAATCAACAATCAACTGCTGCGTTAACTTCCCAGCATTAATTATTGGATTGAAGTCTCCTACAGAAGTTAAACGTCGAACCATAAGTCTATAAGATATATATTCTCGCATAGAAATATTTTGGCGAATTTTAGTTTTGCGCTCTCCTCCAGTTGGCATTGAAATATACCATCCTGGTTCCCCGCACGGCCAAATTAATACATATGACATGGGATCGCAATGCATACTGTCAAAATCTATATTTTTTTTCCACCGTCATGTGCGTAAACAGCAATATGTTTATGAGAAGGTGGAGCACCATCGGCTGATTCAAAAACAGCTGCAACTTCAGAACATGTAGGATCATTATACCGTCGAGGATCTGATTTGGGTTCGTGATAAAAACGCATTACCAAATTAATAGGTACACGATTTTCTTTTAAAGCTAACTCCTTTTCTTCACATATCTTCTTGATACATTGTCTTATATGACATCACATAAGGATTACATTGATTTACGACACGATTTAGTATTTCTAGAATGTCTTTTCTCAAGGAACTGTTCGCAGCATGTTCAAGTCTAATTTGATTGGCTTCGGAAAAGTCTAAAATGTTGATAAGAAGCACATCCTCCATTTTGAGGGTATAATGACGAAATTTTATGATCTACTACACCAAGAATTTTGAAACAATATGGACCATATCCGGAAGGTAATTTTATATTTGCCCCGAATGGCATGAACGACAAAGCATTATTATATTGTCGAATACTATCTCGAAAATTTTTCGATATCTCGTCATTCCCTGTAAATAATTCTTTCATTTTATCAGGAATCCGAAATTCCGGTAATTTGAACTTTTTATTACAGCCACAAAGACCAAAGTAGCCAGCCGAATTGTTTTCACATGAAAAGTACCTACCGGGCAGCAATAACTACATATGTTGTTTAAGTTAGGTACCTAAGTTGAATGGAGTTACATTCGAATTAGTATCAGAAACGGCACATCTATATTGAATTGTAAAGCAGGTTTTTTTTCGTATTTTAGACGTTTTTTGTGTGCGTTCGCGTCTCCTTTCCCTGCCGTCAGTCAACGTCTTTCTTAATTTACGTTTTTTTGAAATATAATGTTGCACAACATTGCAGAGTGCGTTTTCCACATCGGCATCATTAGTGAGAGAACGAAATTCTAAAACACTATAATGTCCTGCATTAACATTACCAGAAAAAAGTAAATTAGAAATAATATTTCCAGTACCATAATTAAGAGTTTCGTTATTATTATTATCTCTATACAATCTAAACAATGATCAGAAACAGCTGACTAATACAGTGCAATTCGACATGGCCGGCGAACTCGCCATCTAAAGACAATAAATTTTCGTATTCAGCGGAATTTGTAATTGGTAACCGATACGATGGATCTCCAACAATAAAACCTTCATAATATTCCCATTCATTTTTTATTTTTTCGACGACTTGCATGCGTATCTCGCGATGATGTTGGTCATTATTAAATAAACAATGCGAAATAGAACGAAATAAGCAATTTTCGTCACTTACAATAGGTTTACCCCGAAAAACAAATAAAAATAGTAAACTAAACTAAAAATACTTAGCTTAAATTCCTATTTGCAAAGCAAGTAAAAACTCAAAGTCACATATAAACAATCCTGTTTGCAGCAAAGTAACTGAAAACTCGAATGTAAACAATAACCGAACAACGCACTGGCACAGAATAAGCCAAGCCGGCTAAGATGCGTTAGTTCCATTTCGTGAGAGGTCGGTAGTAGAGGTCGCTTCAAGTAACGCCGCGTTTAGCATACGCTAACATGCATTAGTTTTTGTTTATTTTGTTTTACATATGAAAATGGTGATTAAAAAAATATAAAAATGTGTCATGAACCATCTGAGGGTAGAAACCTTTCATTGAAAAATAAAAATTATCAAAATTGGTGAAGCGGTAGCCGCTTGAGGAACCGGAGAAGAAAATCTTTTGAGCTTTTATATATGTATGGATGATATTACATTTAATAATTGTAACGACTGTACGTGTGATATAAGATTTACACTAAATAATTATTTAAATGGTTTAAACGTAATTCAATATTTATTTTTCAAGAAATAATCTTAACAAATACAACTCGTTTAATTAAGGATTATCGCAAATTCTCTTTCTCGAAACAAAATATGTTGCTTTGAGGAAACCACACACGCACTCATAATCGAACGAATTTGATATTCGATAATCATTAATGCACTTGTATTACTTGCGACAATTTGTATTATCAAGTCTTAAATAAAATTTTCTTCGATAGGTACAGTAGACATAATAAAGATAGGAAATCAGGATCAAAATTTTTTTATTCAAAATCTGACACTATAGCCAAAGTTTACGGAATTTTATTTATTCTGTAAACTTTGCTATAGCATTAATCAGAACCACAAAAACGGTATTTATTTTATTAAGGGGCAAAATTGGCAAAAATCTACCATCAAAGTCAAGTAATAAAAGAAGCTAAGTAAGACTTGGGAAGAACAATCAGTTTTCGAATAGAGAAATTATGTCTTATTATTCAAAAATAAATTGTAACCACTGAATATTCAAATTTCAACACAACAATTCTAATTAGCATTTCTAAAGAAACAGAGAGAGCGGAATTTTGAAAATATTTGAAACACTATTATTAGTAGTAATTATTACTTTTGCTTTTAATACATTGTCTTTTTTTTATAGGGTGATAGTGGTGGCCCTCTTATGGTGAATTCTGGAAAATGGACTCAAATTGGTATTGTATCCTGGGGAATAGGTTGCGGGAAAGGACAATATCCAGGAGTATACACAAGGGTTGAAAAATTCTTACCTTGGATTTATAAAAATTTGAAATAACGTAGTTAAATAAAAAAGTGATATTTAGGAATATATCATTATATTAGTTTTTCCCAGATAGATAGTTAAAATTTAATGTGGTAAAAATTATAATGAACTTTTTATTAATTATTTATTATTCGATTTTATAATTTAATAAATTATTTTTATTTGTTTTGGTTTTTATTTTGGTATTCATTTTTTTTTTGCATTGAATGACGACTAAACAATGTGATTTACTACTTCTCTATGCAAGAGAAGAAATGTCACTTTGGCACCCTAGACACAGTATAACCAGTAGACTATTTCAGCTACATTTCATTCATAAATCTGCTGAACTCTCTGGGACCTCGAATTCAGGTGGTTGCGTCACGGGCGTAGTATTTTACAAGGATACCATGGGTGTACGAGGCAAATTTAGCATTGATTAATTAATAAAATACATAATAATTATTAGTTAGGAAAGAGACCACGGGTTTTTATTGTTTGTGCAGCCAGGTGTATATATTTCATTTTTCAACACTTTATATGGTTAAAATAAAAAATCTGTAGATTATCTTGATAAATGAAATAAAATACACAGTAAGCATAACATTTTATTATTAATAATTGAATAATGACTGCTAAACATTCCTTAAGTTACAAAATAAAATATCTAGGTATAAAAAAATTAATTATTTATATTTCCACCTTATTATTTTTGTGTTTTGTTTGCCAGTTTTAAAATTTCTATTAATAAATTTAAGACTATGTTCATACTTTCTTAAAGCATTTCAGATAATTTAGAAAAATTGCCGATACATAGCGCTTCTACTCACATGATGTGGTGTGGAAGTAAAATAGATAAATATAAATAAAAATCGTGAAAAAAATTAGTTTTTTTTCGTATAAAAACAAAATATCGATGTCCTTGGGCATAATTAAATTTAGTACAAATTTCGTTTGCATTCTCCTTAATATTCGTACTGAAGCACCCCAGCCCTGGGCTGCTTCATCGCGAATAAATTTCCTATAATTTTTACATAAAACTAAATTATTTCCAAGCGTTTATCTCATTAAATTACAAAAACTATTACATAAAAAGGTTAAATCATTTTCTTATAATTTTGGCAGAAAACGTATGCATTCAAACTATAGAGTCTAAATTATTCAGCAGTAAAAGAACACACAGTATTCATTTAATATTTTAAAACGATGACAAAACTGTACAAAATCTCACAGCATTCTCCAGCCGAGAACCGATAGCATAAACAAATCGACGTAAACACGTAGGGTTGTAAGAGTTTTGCTAAGAATGGGGTCAAAGGCTAATAAACACAGTCATTATATCACTTTTCACCTAAAGCATCTTGAGTTACATTTCGTTGGGAGAGCACAAGTTAGCGTTTGGCTATCTCCGTCAAACTTGCAGGCTTGGACAACGAACTCACTCACGGGAAATCATATAAATACGCGAGGCGGCGTACAATCGTGGTCACATCTTTGGCAACCCTAGTGTTTATCGCTGGCTCTCCGGGGCCTGGAAGTCTCCCGGCTTATAGTCGCAGTCACTGATCGCGAGCACATCTTTGGCAACCCTAGTATTTTTTCGCTGGCTCTTCGGAGCCTGGAAGTCAAAGATAGTCCGCTCGCCCGGCTTATAACCGCCGTCACCGTCGTGTTAACTCTTTGGCAACCCTAGTGTTTATCGCTCGCTCTCCGGAGCCTGGAAGTCAAAGAGAACCACGACTCCAGTTGTCATAACCGCAGTTTGAGTACAGAGAGCCCCGCTTAATTTGCGGCTCACCCAAGTTGTTGCAGAAACCTCTGTGGCCTGGTCTCTGTAACCGAGGACTTGTACACTGCTTTAGAAATAGGGCATGTGCACCGCCGACGCCGCCGCCAACATGGAGACGAATAACACAGGGGTTACTCAGGAGCCCCGGGGAGAAAACCTCGCGGAACTCTCCATGTGACCGAGAATTGGTAAGGACGGCATTTAAATAATTCTTACTGCGTTGCCATTTTCTACGTACTCTAGCTCACTAAAATTCATGAAACTAAGGTCAATTTCTTTGTTACGAGTGAAATGGCAACGCTAATCAAAGTACGACTCTATATGCTTGGGTTTCACGGTTTTTAACAATATTTGACCGGTTGTACCGAATGATTTAGAGATAAGGTTTTTTCTGTTATAATGCACTGCTCAATATATGTTTATTAATAATTAGTACAGCCTATATTAATTCTGATAGGATCAGGAATAGTAGTTGGAACTTTCATTCACTTTTCCAAATCTAGTTAGGTCAAAATAAGATAATGTACAAAATAAATAGTGTCCAGTTGTGTCCAGATTCTTCTTGTGCGAGGATCTTGAGCGGTCAGCTGGCCGATTAGTATGGTCAGATGCCGATACCACCACATGCAGTCCTTTGAACTCTCTGAGTGCTTTGACCAGTGGGTCGTGTCTCTCGACAGGGGGCCCAGTGACGGGCATCGAGTGAGTATCGTTAAATGTTTTATGACCCCAGCTACCGTACGCGTGCCGTAAATGCAGTTAGCGCCCTACACAAAACTCTACAGGGTAGTTCGTTTCACCTTGGTTTAAGCTATGAAGGCGGGGTGTATTCGGCAAGCCCACAAATAAACAGACAGTTGTTTCAACGAATATTAATTGGCAGCGTTGGTTGTTTTTATGGAACTGTTGTACGGTGACAACGAATCCGCGAATTAAATTAAAGCATGGTGTCTGCATCTGTCCATCTTCTTTGGCAGAGGCCGTTCTGGTACCTCATACAAGGGAAGATTCTCTTGCAACCATATGTAAGGTTTTACATATGTTATTTAAACTACGACGCGGAAGTTTCCGCGCAGGTAACCAGGTTTGGTTGCTTTGCAGGTTCAACTAGCTAAATATCCATGTATTTCTTATAGACAGTTGTATAAGCACAGAAATAAAAGGTGTGAAAACGTTATCTGAGTTTCCTTGACTTATTTCTACTTTCAGGTACAAAAGTGAATTCTAAGTAAATCAGTAATTATAAATCTAAAACAAAATCTTACCCGTACTAGTCATTCTTTAAAACATATATCAGTGCAGTGCAGATTAGTGTTCATATTAATTGGTAAAAATTATGTAATCAAATTAAAACAAATTAAACTTAATCAATGAAACAAAGTAATACCAAACTTTATAAAAGTACCTGTGAGGTTACAATAACACAATAAATTTGGGTCCTACCACTAAAACTAGACGATCACGAAAAAGGCCAATTAATTAATTAAGTATTACCAGTCGCTTCACGACAGGTGAGACTTAGTAAAAGGGAAATAAATTAAATACCAAATAGACGAGGGGGGGTTGGGTCGTCACACTGGTGCCGTGACCAGGATGATATAAACTAAAATAGACGAGGGGGGTTGGGTCGTCACAGTACTAAAAACAACTTCTGCATTTTTTGTTACAGCAGAAAACACCTCGGAAAATGCAAAAATATGATTTGCATACCTACATAACAAGTATTTTTATATATGCACACTTTTTAAAATTTATCCTGTAATATCTTTAAATTATTCAAAATAGATGCAGAAGCATTCGTCTAAATACAAAACCAAAAATTCACGCTTTTTATCCTATTTCCTATTTTATTTATACTTTCAATTTACATTCTTAAAATTACTTCATTAATGGTTCTTGCTTTTGCAAAACAGTAGACTAATGTAACCGTTTTTTCACGAGGAAATATGAATAAAACTTTCCGTAACTACTGCAATAAATGTTAATTTTATATTTATTTAATATTTCGCTAATATACACTCACAAGGAAAGTCTAGGGATATTTTTACAAAATCATACAAGACATAAAAGACATGCTGGCTTGTGTTTTTTTATAAATTAATTAAAAAAAAACGTATATTCATAAAAATGTCCCTAGACTTTTCTTGTGAGGACATAAAAGAAATTATTGTTTGTGTAGTTTATCATTCTATACGTATTATAGGATGTATACAGGGTGTTCTAACATAAATGGGACATTCTAAATAGGTATTTTACTATTGAAGAAACAATCGTAATGGAGTAACATAATATGTATATGCGACATAGAGGTAATATCTATTAAGGTAAATTATCGCTGCTTTTTTAAATTACAATTGTTATTATTATCTCATTGGTAATTTATTGTACACTTATAGACTTGATTTAACGATTGTTCATTTAATCATAAGGTTAATAGTAAAATAAAAAAAATGAAACAACAATAATAAGAAATAAACGTATTATTAATTTTTCCAAATAATTAACTTATTTTTTCAACATGTCTTAAAATTTCTATTAATAAATTTGTTTTGTATATAAACAGTTTTGTATATAAACATTTGCTATATATCAGTTCATAATTAAAAATGCGGAATTATTTTTGTAGAGGTATGTGTAACAACCTGTGGTTGTTATTTAATTGCTTTCTCAGTGTAGGTTGGATTTACTCAGTAGCCACCAACGATTTGGTTGAACGAAGAGGTACTTGTGTAAGAAAATGCGTTTGGAGGCTTCAAAATATGTATTACTGGATAATAGTTTTACAATAACTAACAACTTCACTACATACTCTCATTAGAGTTCGGCGTATTCTGACTTATATCTTTACAACTAAGCCTAATAATGTTATCATAAACAAAAAAAGAGCTGAGTCAACCGTCTGCCGAATATGTGGCCCTCCTCTAGCAGGCGACAATTCATCAACATAATGGCTCAGCTTCTTATGTACAGGGTGACCAAAGACTAATTCCTACACTCGGCCATTCTGCATATAAAGTCTGCCCTCAGACCTTAGAGTGATCTGAAAGTCGAAAACAAAATTTTAAAAAAAATGTCACACGATAATTTGGGCTTAACAATGGCGACTTTTGCCTTGATGAGAACTTTTAACATTCAGAGAACTTTTAGCATTGGCGACTTTCGCCACAACTTTTGAGAGAACTTTGAGTATTGGCGACTTTCGCCACAACTTTTGAGAGAACTTTGAGTATTGACGATTTTCGTCATAACTTTTGAGAGAACTTTTAGCATAGGCAACTTTCGCCACAACTTTTGAGAGAACTTTTAGCATTGGAAACTTTCGCCACAACTTTTGAGAGAACTTTTAGCATTGACGACTTTCGTCATAACTTTTGAGAGAACTTTTAGCATTGACGACTTTCGTTATAACTTTTGAGAGAACTTTTAGCATTGACGACTTTCGTCATAACTCTTGAGAGAACTTTTAGCATTGGCGACTTTCGTCATAACTTTTGAGAGAACTTTTAGCATTGACGACTTTCGTCATAACTTTTGAGATAACTTTTAGCATTGACGACTTTCGTCATAACTTTTGAGAGAACCTCGAGTATTGGCGACTTTCGCCTTATATACTTATTTTTCCTCATCTTGGAACGTAACCCATCTCTTCAGATGGTCTGCAGCAATAACGGTTCTCGACTTTTTCCTTCCTGCACGCAAATCTTCCACTTCATATCGATCGTTAATTAATTTTTTTGAAATTTAAAAGGTCACTTATGTTTTGGGAGCAATTTATGACTACCACCCGTTGTTGGTTCGCTAGTTATTTGGACCATAACCAGATCACCTTCTTCGTACTGGACTGCCTCACGTCGGGTTTTATCATACCTTTCTTTCTATAGTCTCTGGTCTTCAGTGATATGTTCTGAAATTGTTTTCCTTAATTCGTTCAAGTCTAATCTGTGAACTTCGTCTCGAACAAAATTTCAGATTCGTGCTTCTGCTATGTGTTTTGTATTGCACCCAATTAAAGCCTCCATTGGCGTTGCGTCGATGCCCTTGTTATGCGTCGTATTTAACGCACTTTGTATCTGTTTAACATATAAGTCCCACTCTGTTGGATCTTTTCCTGCTACCGTTGTAGCCAAAGAATTTACTATCGTCTTGTTGTACCTTTCGCATTGTCCATTGGTCAATCGTAGTCTGTTTGCTAAAATAAGATACCACACATTGTTGTCCCTTTTCGTCAAATTGTAATAAAATGGCTCCCACACCACGTGAACTTGCATCGGTATGGAGTTTAGTTCTTAGTTTAGGATCAAATATCGAAAGGATTGGATCCGACGTTAACGATTCCTTTATTTGCCTTATTGCCTTTTCTTGTGATTCTCCCCATGTCCAATTATTGTCCATGCGCGTCAGTCTTGTGAGTGGTTCAGCAATAGTTGCATAATTTCTAATGAACTTTCGAAAATAACTTGACAACCCCAAAAATTGTCTTATTTGCTTTACGGTTTGTGGTTTCGGCATTTTCAGTACCACTTCTATCTTTCTTTTTCCGGGTTTCACACCATCTTTGCTTATCTTCCTGCCAAGATATTCGATACTTGTTTTAAAGAAAGCACATTTGGCCAGTTTCAGTGTAAGGTTATGTTCTCGGAATTTAAATAAAACTTGCTGTAATCGTTCAAGTCGTTCTTCTGGTGTCATAGACGGTATAATAATGTCATCCATGTATGGAAAGGCAATCGTATTACATAAGTTTCCTAGAGCCGTATTAATCAAATATTGAAAAACAGGTGAGCCCAAATGGCATCCTTAAAAATTCATAATGACCCTCTGGTGTTATGAAGGCCGTTTTAGCGATAGAATTTTCCGACATCGGAACTTGATAATATCCGGATGCAAGATCAAGTGTTGTAAAATATTTTTTTCCACCCAATTTATCTAGCTAATCCTCAATCAATGGAAGAGGATACCGATCTTTAATAGTTACAGCATTTAACCTTCTAAAGTCGATGCACATTCGATAATCTCCCGTTTTCTTCTTCACAAGCATGACGGGGCTAGCATATGGCGAAGTTGATTCACGAATGATATTATTTTTCAATAACTCTCGTATAATTTCTCGTAAAACTTGCTTTTCTACTTTAGGCAAATTTTTGAATTCTTCAATTTTCTTCACACAAAATCTAACGTCATTTGATTTAGTTTGCAAAATATTGTCAGTAAATGAGAATATTTCGGAGAAAATATTTAACAAAAAATTAAAATTCTCTTTCCAATGAATCTAAGTAACCTGTGGATCCAATCAAAGTTTCAGTGTCCCAATCATCTTTGCTTTGTAAAATATTTTCAAATAAATCAATTAGAAGCTGTCGATATTCAGATACAGTTTATACTAGCCTTCCATTGTAATTCCATCGTGTTGGAGCAACTCTGGGTAGTCTCTTCTGTACTTCCAAATCTAAAGCTCGTGTCCGTTTTGATGATTTTGAAAAATAGGCAGTCATTCCACTAATACTTGAAAAAAATACTTTGCACTCTTTGCACAATGTACAAATATTGCATTCTGAAAAGTCTCTTTTACTTTGGCCTTCAGGCCCCCCAATTCACCAGCCATTACAGCGGCCCCATCATAACTTTGGGCGATAAGTTTAGCACCACACTGTAGATCATCGACTATCTGACAAACTATAGCATATAAAGCTGCAGCCGTTCTCTGCGTTGTTACGTCTAAAAATCCTAAAAAGCGCTCTTGGACTTTCCCATTTGGATTTATGTATCGTACTACGATTAACAATTGACTAATATTCGTAATATCGGTTGTTTCATCTAACATAATTGCAACAAAAAGGAGCTTTTTTATTTCTTGCTTGATCCTTTTTAAAACAATATTGCTTATCGACTGAATCAAATCATTTTGAATATGATTTGATGTACCGCGAAATACCGTGGAGTGTTCCAGATGGTTACTTAAAATTGTATCTTATTTTGCTAATAAATCAACTAAATTGATGAAATTGCCCCTATTAGCAACGCTCCGAGATTCAGTATGCCCTCTAAAACTAAGTTCATTTTCGCCGAGAAAACAAACAATGTCAATAAGTCTTTTTAACATCTTGATTTTTTTTTACAAGTTCATTATGCCTACGGTCACTTTCTTTCAACTGCTGATCTAATGAATGCTCAATTCGTGATTTTCCAAATGGTTTTTTTTTAGAACCGCTCGCAAATGAGTTTCACACTTACCATGCCTCTTTGTCACTTTTTGAATGTTGCTTAAATCTGAAAAACCATTTTTATTCCAAACACCTTTTTCATTTGTGAAAATTACACATGGCCAACAAAACAATTTACACAAATTTTCACAACCCGTTAACCACTGATTAGCACTATACATTTCAATATTAAAGTACCTATAGCATGATTTAACTTTCGTTTTTAAAAGTTTTAAATCAGGTGTTGGTCTCCCGTTTCTAATAATATCCAGTTTATCTTGAAACGAATATGAAAATCCCTTTTTCAACAAATTGCACACCATACAAACGCAAATAATATTTTCCACAGTGCTAGGACCAGCTTCCATATTGAATAAGCAATTCTAAAACTGCTTATACGCGCACTAATGTTCAACGTTTTAAAAATCACTTGTCGCTACACCACAGGTTTAGAAACACCAAAAAAGTTTTTACAAATATAACACAAAAGCTGAGAATAATACTAGCAAGACTAATATTAAGTATAATATTAAAATCGATATTAAAATCTATAAAACAAGACGCATTACTATGCTATACAGCTCAGATATCAAGATCATGAAGTGGGGATGGGATGCATTTCAAGAAGTTGCTTCACAGTTATATTGAAGTCGCGCGAGTTCGTGTTGGCTCGATTAATCGAGTGCGTCATCGTTACGGTTTTATCGTGCAACATTATCTCAACTGTTGAAATGCAGGGCCGTGGGCCGTGTCTATTGAAATTGGGTAAAAGTAAATTTTAATGATTAATGTATGTGATAAATAATAAATAGGTTCTAATTATGTGTTTGTTTTTTAATAATCCCAAGGGAAACACTGCTTCCCTTGCTTCCATGGACCGACCGCCTCTGATGTATACTAATGTTGCAAATAATATTTCTTCGAAAAATTAAATACCTACTTTTGGCGGCTGATAAAATGTAGGTATGTTTTAGTACTGGAGCATGGGACGCAAGTAATACTTTAAGCCATAACTGACAAAACTAAACAAACGAAATTTTGTAGAAAAAAAATTGTGAGCAAAATTTGCGAAAAAAAAAAAGAAAAACTATGTACCTCACCAAGCTATTCTTTAAACGATTTTTAAAATATTTGCGAAACATTTTTTTTCCAGAATCGGGTGAAAAATATAACGAAAGATTTCAAATTTCATAAAAAAATATTGATTTTCTATAAAGTTACGGTTTTGAAATTTTACTTAAGATTGCTTTTTCACTGTGCAAATTTCAAAAAGGTGCAACTTTGTAAAAAAATCAATATTTTTTTTATGAAATTTGAAATCTATATTTCCACCTGATTCTGAAAAAAAATGTTTCGCAATATTTTACTAATCATTTAAAAAATAACCTGGTGAGGCACACAAATTTTTAAACTTTTTTTTGCAAATTTCAATCGCAATCTTTTTTTCTTCAAAACTTCTTCATTTACTCTTGATAGTTATGCCAAAGTATTGCTTGGATCCCATGCTTCAATATGATATAACCGCCTAAATTCACCAGCCGCCACTGGACTTTGGAGATTGAAAACATATCTTAATTTGCAATAATACAACGTTTCAATTCGATTTTATTGCACTTTAATAAAGGCCATGCGAAAGCGGGAGTTTTTAATAATGTCATGTTGCTTTAAAACGTGAAATTAAATGGGTAACAAAATATCTAATAGGTATTCAACCAAGTAGAATTTTTTTTTATTTGTTAAAACAAAAGTCATTACCTACTACTTTTGTTACAGATTTAATTCCACGTTAAAGCCACGCGATATTATTAAAAACTCCCGTTTTCACAAGGTCAAATAAGTAAAATAATAAAATCGAATTGAAACTGCATTATTTCAAATAAGATATGTTTTCAATCTCCAAAGTATTAGATTCATTTTTCTAAGAAATATTTGACTTGATTCATTAATCATTATTATTGAAAATATGAGGCCACAAAATCTGTACCGGTTTTTTGGCCCACTGTGTATATTCTGAATAAATAATTTTTCCCAAATAGTTTAAACAATGACAATAGTAAGATGTATCCGATTCAACTAGGTAATAACCTATTTAAGTGCGCTATTTCTTTTTCTTATAATTAAATAAGTGAAGTAGTTAATTACCTACCTATTTCTTAATGTTCTCATTTATTTTATGAATAATCCCGTAACAAAAATATAATTTAATTATTTATATTTTAAAGTGTAGGTAAAATTGAATTTATTCCCGCGATTCAACGGGCATCTATTATTTAATAGTGAAACCTCCTTGCCTATTACTGCACAGAAAGGTTTAATACATATATAAATGGTTGTGTGCCAAAGACGCATTTACTTAAATATTGCAAGAAACTTAATGCTAGAGACATCTAGCATATGTGAAAGAATGTTGTACAGTGTAGTCAGCTTTCCACGTTGAAATAAAATTGTACACTTCCCTACTTTAACAAAACAATTCAGTTAACAAAGATGCTTATATTTTTATATTTTTTAATGGTTATAATTAATATCATATAAAAAAGATTACAAAGCTTTGATTGTTTCTTAAAGAAACTGTTTTTATATTTATTCTTCTTTAATATTTGTTGGTTATTGAAAACTGAATTTACTATCTGGCAACACTGTTTAATACTATTATTTAGAAAGTTTATATTACTTGGTCTCTCTTATCCTTTAATTCTCTTTGACTGCACAAACAATGATTTCTTTTAAGTCCTCACAAGAAAAGTCTAGGGACATTTTTATAAATATACGTATTTTTTTCAATTGATTTAGAAAAAAAAACAAGCAAATGTGTTTTCTGTCTTGTATAATTTTGTAAAAATATCCCTAGACTTTTCTTGTGAGTATATATTAGCGAAATAATAAATAAGTATAAAATTAACATTTATTGCCGTAGTTACGGAACGTTTTAACCATATTTTCTCGTGAAAAAACTGTTACATTAGTCTATCGATTTTAGTATAGGAGTTGTTTTACAAAAGCAAAAACCATTAATAAAGAATTTTAAGAATGTAAATTGAAAGTGTGATATTTTACTTCCACACCAGATCATGTGAGTAGAAGCGCTGTGTATTGACAATTTTTCTAAATTACTGAAAATAAGTGCTTTAAGAAAAAAATACGAACATGTTTTACAGTCTTAAATTTATTAATAGAAATTGAAAACTGGCAAACAAAACACAAAATTAATAATTTGGAATTATCAATAATTCATTTGGGTTTTTTTATACCTTGCTATTTTATTTGGTAACCTAAGAAATGTTTAGCATTCATTATTCAATTATTAATAATAAAATATTATGCCTATTGTGTATTTTATTTCATTTATCTAGATAATCTAAAGATTTTTTAGTTTAACCATATAGAATGTTAAAAACTTAAATATATACACCTGGCTGAACAAACAATAAAAACCCGTGGTCTCTTTCTTAACTAATAATTATTTATTTTATTAATTAATCAACAACGCTAAATTTACTTCGTACATACACCCATGGTATCCTTGTAAAATATTACGACTATGACGCAACCACCTGCATTCGAGGTCCCAGAGCACTCAGTGGATTTATGAATGAAATGTAGCTGAAATAATCTACTGGTTATTGTGCTTCATATCACGGAACAACTACTGTTTATTTCAAATTAACTTGCAACATAAAAAACGCGGACCTCTTTGATCAATTTACCGCCGTCAAAGAAGCCGACGCTTTTTGTATTACAGATAAGTTTCAAATAAAATTATTCATGCGTAAAACGAAAAAATGCGCATGCCTAAACGCAAATTATTTAGAAAATAGAACCTGTTCTATTTTCCAAGCAATTTGGTAAGCAATTTAAGTTTCTGAACAATTTACTGTATTACACTGCACAATATTTTTTTGAAATATTATGCAAGATTTAACGTGTAGTCTAAAACCAACCGTCTTTTAACTTCAACCACATATTAAGCCAAAATTGTTATTTTGAGTTTTAAACGATTATTTATTTGACCGACTGTAGAAAATTTATCCTCAAATAATAGCAAATCTATGTATATCTGAAGCCAACTTCAGGTAGGGACGTTCCGATACCCAAAAGTATCGATATTTGTATCGATACTGGTATCGGAAAGAAAGTATCAATACCAGCATCATATCAGAAGAAAAGTATAGATACTCCTAGGTATCGATACTTTTAAGATAAAATAAAATCAATTAAGTCAAAAAATAATAAATTGATTAAAAAACATTATTTAGTAAAAACATATTTAATAAACATAAAATATATAACATAACACGATTTCACGTATTTTTTTGTGAAGAATTTCTATACCTTGCTTTTAGGCGGGGCCATTTTACAAATTATAATAACAAATATGTGCTGTGCATGCGCATAGACAGTCAAATATACATATGCTATGTCATATGTTTACATATAATAGTTGTAATAAAACGACGGGGAACATGCCTGCCGCCTACCGTCATTAGAATATTCTGAAACTTCTGGTACTGTTTGTTATTCCCCGAAAATGATTGCAAGCAATTTATCTACTTCTACGGGACAACGCGATTTCAATATGTTTTGCAAGTTATTCTAGTATCTAACAGATGGCAGAAGGTGAAACATTGCAAATCTCATCATCGCAGATGATATTCTTTGTTATAATTCACTGATACCGATACCAGTTAAAAAGTGTCGATACCAGTTTTATATCGAAAGAAAAATATCGAGTACAAAAGTACTTTTTATTGGTTGAAAAGTATCGATCTTGTCACAGAGTACCGAGTTATAGGTACTCTGTGAATTTGTTCTATGCAGAGACAACCACCTGTTCTATGCTTCGTTTGTGTTTTTGTTCCATTCAGTTTGTACCTGTAGATTCTTATCACACAACAGGTTGCGAGGTCGGTAGAAGTCGCAATTTTTATATTTTTACTGCAGACAGTGATCTGTGAATACTCTAAATTTTATTTTAGTTATCGTCAAATCCATAAATTTTTCTATATATCAATTTTGATTAAGAATTAATATGGGTAAAAAAGAAAGGTAAGTTTTTGATTTTAAAATTTGTTTTTTTTATATTGAAATTGTGCAATATTGTGGATCGATATTATCAGTGATATATTTATTACAATAAATATGATATACTAAATTTATTTCTGTACAAAAAAAATTAAGGAATGCATGAAAAATTAATCAGTCAATCAGTATGATTGATCATTTACATACATAATATCTACATATACCTATATTAGTGCAAAGAGAATTAGTGAATTACATTTAGGGGGAAACCCTGAAAAGATTTGCTGCTCGAAATCTGAAAAATTATTTGTCCAGCATGTGAAGATTACGTTATTTTATTTATACATTAGTTATTTTATTTATACATTATCAAACTTGAACAAGGTGTATACTTCTTATTTTTTTTGTGCAGAATTATAATGTGCAACTTACTGATCAGTATTACCCAATCTTTTAACTATATTATTACCTTTGTGTGTCACAATATTTCCTTGGATTACCTGTTGGTCATCCTGATACACCAGATTATCTCAGTGTATTTGTTAGAGTATGTGTGGAAGTGAAAAACTAGTTAGTTTTGTGTTTCTACTTGCTTTTATTTTTAACGTTCGACAACTCTTACAGACATACATACATATATATTTTTACATGCCAATATTCTAGAACAACTGATAGCTACTACTGCCAACCTTATTAAATAAAAATAACTAAAACTAACTTCAGATTTACTATTGTCTCCAACACACCCCCTCAAGGGTAAATCTCATATTACAAAAATACACATCTGTTAATATTAGAACAGTTTTTTTTTATTCAAACTAAATTTAAACTAACACCCAATGACCTTATTCGAGTCCCAGATTTTTACAGAACTGTTGAAATAATACTTTCCCTAAAGGTTTCGTAAAAATATCAGCAATTTGTTTATCGGTGCTCAAATATTCTATACATATAACATTTTCTTTTACTTTGTCGCGAATAAAATGAAACTTTATATCAACATGTTTAAGTTTTTTTATGGAATTCTGGATTTTTTACAAACTGATTGCAGATTGATTATCTTTATATAATTTTACACAAACATAATCATTTAACAATTTTAAGTCGCTGAAAATGTATCTCATCCAACAAGCTTCAATCGTTGCTAAACTGAGTGCTACGTACTCAGCTTCAGTGGATGACAAGGCAACTGTGGATTGTTTACGAGAAGCCCAAGACACAGTATAACCAAATACTTTAAAAATATACCTTGCTGTTGACTTCCTATCTATACTGTCCCCTGCCCAATCCGAATCTGCAAAACCTATGATATAGTTTTGCGAGAGTTTTCACTACTTGAAACTTTAAATACTAAACTCAAATTTATAGTGCCTTGCACATATCTCATAACTCTTTTGAGGGCTTGCCACAGCTCCTGACTAGCACATGTCTGATATCTGCTTAGTATACTTACTGATATTCACAAATCCGGTCGTGAGCATAACATTGCGTACATTAATGAACCTATTAACATTCGACACTTATTTTCGATTTCTAAACTTTCCAATTTTTCCTTCTTTAATACACTATGTTTGAAATTTATATCCACTGGAGTAGCGCTTGGTTTACAATTATTCATATTGAATTTTGCCAAAATGTTTTTTAGGTACTCTGATTGGTTTATTGAAATTTGATCTCTTGACATATCTTGTGAAATTACCATTCCCAAAAAACATTTTATGTGACCCAAATCTTTCATTTTAAAATTTTGGCTTAAAATTCGTTTTATATTCTGTACTTCTTTTTCACTCGTCCCAGCCAATAACACATCAACATAAAGTAACAAATAAATTTTATAATTTTCAGCGACCTTTACATATAAACAATATTCATATTGCGACCTTTCAAAATTTAAGGATAACATAAGTGTGTTAAATTTTTCGTTCCATTGCTTTGGGGAACTTTTCAAACCGTACAAGGATTTTTTCAATTTACATATAGTGCCTTCTTTTTCGTTAAAACCTTTTGGCAGAGAAATGAAAACATCTTCCTGAATGTCACCATTTAAGAATGCGCTACATACATCTAACTGATAAATAGGAATTTTTAATCTATTACATAGAGCTAAATAAATTCTTACCGATGGTAATTTAGCCACCGAGCTGTAAATATCTACGGTCGACATACCGGATTGCTGAAAACCCCTAGCCACTAACCTAACTTTGTAGGTTATATCACTACCGGTTTCATGTCTCTTTCGTTTAAACACCCACTTACACTCAATGACTTTTAATTCACTTTTAGCTTCTGCTTTCACCCATGTCTGGTTTTCTTCTAAGGCCCTTATTTCAGCTGCTATTGCTTCCTTCCATTTCTCAGATTCATTGCTCGATATCACCTCATCGTAAGTTTTCGGTTCCTCGATTTCATCACATACTGTTGAAAAAGCTGTTTCATAATCATCAAACCTTATTGGCTGTCTTATGGTTTGTCTTAAATTATATCTAGGAAAATCTTCCTCTTCACCTGAGTCAACCCCCTGAAAGTCAACATCTGAACTTTAATTTTCCTTTATGTTTTCTTCTTGATTCTCTACCTCATTCCTAATTCTCGTTTCATTTTCACTTTCTGATAGAATATCTTCTGTACAAATATATTCTTCGTTGCTATTCTTTTGAGACTCATCTTTCTTTATAACTTCGTTCTCATTTTCATATTTCTCTGTTTTTGCTGGAAGAAAAATAACATCTTTTTGACATTCGACTTTATTACTATCGGGGAAAAATATTCGATAACCTTTTACATTTTCACTGTATCCTAAAAATATTCTGTCTGTTTTTAGGGTCCCATTTCAAACGAGTTTCCTTGGGTCTATGTACTGAAACTCGGTTTCCAAAAATTTGGAACTCCTTAAAATTCACTGTTTTATTGTGCCACAATTCATAAGGGGATTTATTTTTCACCGAACTTGTTCCAGTTCTGTTCAATACATATAAGGTGGTATTTATAGCTTCTGCCCACAGCCTTTTATCCATCCCATGAATCATTGATCGAGCTGCTTCTACTAGTATACGAATTTCACGCTCAGCCCTCCCGTTTTGTTGGGGAGTGTATGTTACTGACTTTTGGTGGACAATCCCATGGCGTTCTAAGAGTGTACTCATTTCATGATTTATGAACTCGAGACCATTATCCGATATAAATATCTATATCTTACTGTCCGTCTCTCTTTCAGCTTGCAAAATGAATCCTTCTATTTTCACTTTCACCTCTGCTTTTGTTTTCATAAAGTAAACCTTCCAGAATGATGAAAAATCATCTTTTATTACTAAAAATTATCGAGCCCCACCTAATGAGGGTACTTCCATTGACCCGCATACATCTGCGTGTACAAGCTGCAGTAGTTTATTAGCTCGTGACTCACTCATAGGATATGTTTCTCTGTGTTGTTTATCTGCTAGACATTTCTCACAGACAAAGTTCTGGGTATCATCAATATACCTATTGTATTTTATTTTCATTTAACACATTTTTTATTTGTTTTAAATTCTGGTGAGCGAATCTATTGTGCCATACACTCAACCTTTCAATTTTTTCAACCAACTGACAGACTTTAAAGCTGTCCTCACTCCCAATGTCACTTTGTTTAAGTGTTGACAGTTCTGACACCTCACAATTTCTGTGCTCCGTATCACTAAGGCACGTTCTGTTAACTGGAGTGAAAAGCATTTTATATAACTTGTTCTGTCTTACTGCGAGTGCTCGAACTAACCCATTTCTATCAACAAATTCACATGTCACTGTTTGATACCATCGAGTAACCTTTGTCAAGGGCACATCCTACCGAAAATAGATGAAATCTTAAATCGGGTACAAATAACACATTCGATAGGATTGTTTTTATGAACGTTTGTCCATTATGTGCATTTAAAGTTACACCCCCTACACCTTTGACATCTAGTACTGACCCATCACCAATTTTTACTTTTAGATCATAGTTCTTTACAGTGAGGGTTTCGAACAGATTTTTGTTCCAACACGTGCTGGCTTGCCCCTGAGTCCAAACACCAGTCATTTGAAGATATTTTAGTTGATGATCTGATAAATGCATTTACTGTAGGTGACTTGTCTCTACCATTTTTCTTTTCCTCTTTGCCTTTTCTTAACCAACATTCGGCAATTACATGTCCCATCTTTCTACAATAACTGCATTTTTTCATCTCCATCTTTGACAATTCTCTTCTTTTAAAGCAATTTCTGGCGACATGACCTACTTTATGGCAAATATGGCATTTTTTACCACCCCCTTTCGTATAAATTTGTTCTTTTACTGTTTTACGGCTACCTGCAAGCGCTGTAGCCTCTTCTGTAGACTTACACCTCTCTTCTTCAATTAAGACTCTTGACGTTAGCTCTTCTAGGGTCTTTCTATCCAAGGGTACCGAATCCCACGCAGACCTAAAGTGCTTGTACCTCTCTGGCAAAGCCATGAGAATTTTAGTCATAACCATCCTCTGAAATTTCTTCACCTGCCTGCTTTAGTTTATTTTTTATTTCTTCTATCTGAGAAATATACATTGACACTGAGTTATCGATAAATTCTAAGGAAAAAAATTTTTGTTGGAGTAAATGGACGCTCATAACCGACTCCTTGTCGTAAATCGACTTCAATTTAAACCACATATCTTTGGATGTATTACATGAAAGTATATGGGTCAATGACCCCTGTTCCATCCTAGTAACAATAAGCTCCTGTGCTTTAGCGTCGTTTTTCTCCCATCTGGATACCTCCTCTGCAGGTTCCGAGGGTTTTACTTTTTCACCATTGACGATGTCAAACAACTCTCGTCCCTTTAAAATCACCGATGTCTGGAACTTCCATACAATCCAATTTGCTCCATTTAGTTTTAGTGGCGGTACTTGAGCTTGATCCATTTTAACTTTTAGACCAAAACTAACTATTTAAAGGCCTGGGCCCATAACCTGTTAGAGTTATGTGTGGAACTGAAAAACTAGTTAGTTTTGTGTTTCTGCTTGCTTTTATTTTTAACGTTCGACAACTCTTACATACATATATATTTTTACATGCCAATATTCTAGAACAATTGAAAGCTACTACTGCCAACCTTATTAAATAAAAATAACTAAAACTAACTTCAGATTTACCATTGTCTCCAACAGTATTTCTTAACAATTCTTTATATCCAGTCTGTTACTTCCTTAAACGTGCTCATTAAATTTCCTGAACGTTTGTCCCCAAATCAAATACAATTTATTAAGATGTTATATCAACAATAACATTTTTTTTCCCTGCTTTGGACACCCGGTCTGGAGCTGATCCAGCACTCCCGTGCATGGGGACAGCGGGGCAAATGTTAGATCGGACTGAGTGGGGCCAGTTGGGAATTAAAGTTAATTTAAAAAATAACAATTCCTACATTAAATGTATACTTGTAAATAAAACCTTAAAATATATATGCATATATATCGTCACTGTCAGTACCAAGGGACCTATCTCGATTTTTACAACTTTTCAGAAGATAAGTTTAAAGAAAACTGTGGTGTTCATTTTGGCTGTATCACTGACACTAATTTCTTATTTTAATTTAATTTTTCACAATAACGTAGATAATATAGAATGTAGAGACCGTAAATTTTTTTTAAAGTTATAGTACTAGTAGTACTAGGTAGTAGTAGTAATGGTAGTAGTTTATTTTCATGTGAGACAATACAATTGTATATACTTGTCGATGCAAAGATTTTTCTTTTTCTTTTTTTGGGACTTGCTACCACATGAATAATTCTTCGTTACTACGTTAGTTACCTAGTATGTTACTTGATAAATATAAACCTCTGCACTTGTGACTTTACGTCAAAAGATTAGTCAGATGGTGTTTTTTGACAACGAATATGAGACACAAAAATAATATAATTCCCTTAAGTTTCGGAAAACGAATCTGTTTCCCTTTTCAAAGTTATTCATCTTTTTTTAGAATATGTCAAGCGTGAAACTTGACATATATTATTTGTTTATGTAATATCCATAGATACTTACATATAACTGTTGATACTTAAAAATTGTACAATATTAGATAACGAAGAATTATTCATGTGTCTCAAAAAAGGAAAAGAGAAACTTAGAGAATACGACAAATAAAATTCAGACAATATTTACAATTACAGATGACCAATTGGTTGAAAATATATGTACAATACAGTTGAAATATAATAAAATACAGTCGCAATACATTACAAGATAAAAAGAACAAATAATTAAAATTATTTAAGATATTTAAGACTTATAATATAGCTAAGTACCTCGAAGTGGTATGCTGAAATAATAAATTCTTTGACTTCGTAAAAGACTTTTTCTTTCAGAAATCGTTTGATTTTTGTAATACATTTTTTTATTCTCTAAATTCTTCCATTCTTTTGGTAGAAGACTATATAATTTTTCTGGAAGATATCTACAACCATTAATGTTCTTTGATAAATGGAAATGTGGAGCAATTATGGGTTTATGTCTGGTATTATAATTAGTTTGTATTTGGTATTCACATAGATGGTTTCGTACAAAGACAATACATTCGAATATGTACTGCTTGATCGAAGTAAGGTTATGCCTAAGATTTTAAATAAGGGTCTACATGTATCATTTTATATAGAATTAGTAGGCATTAGTAGTCATTAAGATTACATTTTGATTAACTAAATTGCAAAGATTTTTTAAAAGGTAGATGCAGCTAGACAGCTTTTTAGATAGACAATCTGTAATGACCTTCCCAAGACTTCCCAACCTACTATCAAGAATGAATCTGAAGCATTTTACTGGGTCATTATTTTCGATGTAAATATGAGGATTTAAACTGAAAATCAGCATTTGAGTTTTCTCTTCATTTAACTTTAGTTTGACATTGTTAAAAAAATTCTTAGCTTGAGCCAGCATTTCTGGAAAGTTGTTCAGAATCATCACAAAAGGCCAAATGTAAAATTAGGTGTACAAAATATAAAAAATCTAAAATAAAAAATGAAAATAGGTACATATGTAATATATTGTCACAAATTTTAGAAATTTGGTCCATTGGGACGATTCTGAACAACTTATTTTTATTTTATTTTTTTAACCGATTTTGGATTTGACTTTTTGGAATGATTCTGAACAAGTTTTCTTAATCAAATGTTTTGATAAGTAAATGCCTATGTTTTTTGCATTTTTTGCGTTTTTTATTGAAGCTGAAATGTAGTTTACTTATTTAATAAATGCTTCACATATACAAAAAAAAAAACATCAAATTGACTAACAAAAGAGTTATTAAGGTGTATTCATCTTAAATGGGACGCACTGTATATAATCAGTGGAATGTCACATGTCCATTTCCGCATTCATATTCAGGGAGTCTTTTGTATTTCTCAGTTTTTTGGCCATAACGTTTTTATTCAAATGTTTTTTTTCTTTTCGAATTCCTCTTAAAATTTTTTTCATATGTGAAAAATCAATGATCGAGTGAGGCACTTAAAATAATCAACCTGTACATAAGAAATGTAAAATAAATATACCAGGCCACCAAAAGTAACTGATGGTTATAGACAATCCAAAAGGGATTTACTTTAACTTTGATCTATGCCACAGCCACAGTACTGCTCTATGTATAATTGCAGAATATAGAATATCTATAATTTACATTTTAATCATATTAATATTTCTGAGCAAAATAGTGATTAATGTATTATTACATTTCCTTCCAGGCAAGAAGGGAAAATCACAAGATAGCGGAGCAGCACCTCCAGGTGCTCAAGAGCAGGGTCCACAAGGAAGTTCTAGGCAAGAACCAAGTACACACCAACCTGAACAAGAAGGTGCCAGAGGCTCTCAACAGAAAACAGAACAACAGCAAACAAAACCTACACGTGAAGCTAGTCTAACCCATCAGTATGGTGCTAGTGTCAAATTACATGGACCTTCGAAAGGAAGAGGGGAAAGAGGACGTGAAACTCAAAAACCTCCACAAATAGGTGCACAACAACCAAGCCAAGACCTACCACAGCAACAGCAACAACCAGGATTTAGGAGTCGGGAACAAATTTCTCAGCAGACTGCTTCAATTGGTCCACAACAACCTTCTCAATATGTTAGTCTACCATATCAAATGGGACAGGGAGGTCAACAACCTTATCAGGGTGATTCAGCTGTGCGGCAAGGAGCCTGGAGTCAGCAACCACCACTAGGTATCCCTCATCAACCACCACCAGGTATCCCAGCTGTTCAGCAAGGGACCTGGGAGCGTCCAGCACAACCACCACAATCATCACAAGCACCACGAGGTTTCCCTCAGCAGCCACCACAAGGTGTACCTCAGCAACCACCACCAGGTATCCCAGCTGTGCAGCAAGGACCCCGGAGGCGTCCAGCACAACCACCGCAACCACCACAATCATCACAAACACCACGAGGTATCTCTCAGCAGCCACCACAAGGTGTACCTCAACAATTACCACGAGGTATCCCAGCTGTGCAGCAAGGACCCCGGAGGCGTCCAGCACAACCATCGCAACCACCACAATCATCACATACACCACGAGGTATCCCTCAGCAGCCACCACAAGGTGTACCTCAGCAATCACCACGAGGTATCCCAGCTGTGCAGCAAGGATCCTGGGGGCGTCCAGCGCAACCATCGCAACCACCACAATTATCACAACCACCACGAGGTATCCCTCAGCAACCACCTCAAGGTATACCTCAGCAACCATCAGCAGGTATCCCAGCTGTGCAGCAAGGAGCCTGGGGGCGTCCAGCACAACCACCACAAGGTATCCCTCAGCAACCACCAGAAGGTATACCTCAGGAACCACCACCAGGTATCCCAGCTGTGCAGCAAGGACCCTGGGGGCGTCCAGCAGAACCATCGCAACCACCACAACCACCACGAGGTATTCATCAGCAACCACCACAAAGCATCCCTCAGTATCCACAAGGATTTTCTCCAACTAAACAAACACCACAGCCAGTTCAACAACCAAAAGGTCAAAAAGGCAAACATCAAGCCTCTAAACAACGAGAAGGTGCCAAACAAGGAGGTAAATATACTTTCCCGTAACTTGATTTATAATAAGTATTAAGAATAGAGTCCCAAAACATAACCGGTAAACTACCTCAGTTCTCATTCAATATTAATATCCATGGTTTTACAAATACTTCTTTGTGAGAATAAATAGAAGGTCAGTAAATTTTAGAAAACAATAATAAAAAATGTTAGTATTAAACATACACGATTTTTTTATCTAATGTTTTACTGTTTACTTTTATGTACAGTTACAGAAATAGTTAAGTATTTAGAGAAAACCTCTAAACTTTTAATACTTAATAGGTTTATTCCAGTAGAAAATCACAAACGATTTGAAGAAATTTTTGAAGGTCTAATCATCAACTAAACTCTATTCACTTTAACTTTGCAGTGATGGGTTGGATTTAAGTGAGTGAAACGTTCAACTACGGCCGATGCTTATGAAATAAAATAAACATGAAAATGAACTGTTATAGGAACTTTGCACTTATGTACATCTACCTTCCATCTATACCAAGAATCAGCGCGCATTTTGTTTTCTATCGTGGCTAACACTGCAAAATTAAAGTGAATAGAGTATAGTTGGGAATTAGTTGGCAATTTATACTGCTGGAACGTAATTTTGCTTCTGCTTTTTCACACTTTCTCAGTTAGACCTGTGACATTTGAAACTTATAAATAACATAACTTATAGCTCTGTTTTTGCAATCATTTTGAATTATTTGTGTTTAAATTTCCTAAAACAATAGTTTTAGAAGATGGAACGAATTATTTCTATCTTTATGCAAACTAGAGAATGCTACCACAAAATATTATATTCACAAATACATTTATATTTGAAATAGTTTTAAGTAAAGTAATTTTATTCATGTTAAATTATAAAAAATGTACACAAGTCAAAAAAGAGCTTTTACATAAATTCAAGACACACGGATAATAAAACATAAATATAAGTATAAAAGAAGAAAATTATGAATATAGAAGAAAATTAGACTAAATAAATAAATAAATAAAAAAACAGCTTAATAATGTCACATTTTCATATGTACAATTTCTTTCTCAATTTTTTTTTGTGAAAAATGCACTTTTTTAGGAAAAAGTCTGGTGGCATAAAGTTTAAGGTTATCCATATAAAATAGATGGGTGACCTTATGCCTCCAGTCGCTGGGTGGTCCACATTGATATCCACAGGTTTGGCATAGCCCAACAGACAACTGTAGCAGTGGGATGCAGAAGAGGAGAGGACTCAGGGAGTCACCCTGGAAAACTCCTCTCCCAAATGCCACCTGCTCTATCGTGACCCGCTGTGTGAAGTCAATCCAGGCCATCGATAGATTCCGCTTGTATTGCACAGAATCCTGTGTAATACAGCGGTCTATCAGCAGGCTGTCCTTGCAACCTGCCATACCCTTCTTGGCACCACGCTGTTCATGTATCTGCTGGAAGACCAGATCAACAGACCTCAGTGTCCTAGCATACAAGATACGTGTAAATATCTTGTAGCAGGAGTTGAGGCAAGTGATCGGCCTATAATTCCTCGGGTCGGAAAGATCCCCCTTTTTGGGGATAAGCACAGTACGTCCCTCGACAAACCAGTCCGGAATCTGCTGCCCCTCGTTCAACCATGAGTTGAAAACTCGCGCCAGACGGCGGTGAGTGGAAGAAAATTTCTTCCACCACCAGTTGTTAATGCCGTCTGGGTCCGGGGCAGCGAAGTTCTTGCTACCAACAAGTGCTTGTTGGACTTCCTCCGTACTGATTGCCAGGCACACTTCTTCTGGCTCTTCAATATGTCTGTGGCACAGAGCCTCGAAGTGTGCAATTGCTGGAGTGTCGCTATTGAATGGACGCGTCGTTTCGTAGATTTCCTTCCAGAAGGTTTCGACATCTTCTACAGTCGGCGGATTATCTACAACACGCTATGGCTCTTGAAAGGTGGCTGCCAGAGGAATTGAGCCTACTATAGGCGACTGGATTCGTGCTATGCTATCAAACAGAACCATAACAACGTCTCTACAGGGAGAAACAGTTAGGTTTAGAGCCACGAGAGGGTGCCCGCAGGGTGGGGTTCTCTCCCCCTTTTGTGGTCACTTCTTGTGGACGACCTACTGGCTATTCTCACACTGTGGGAGGTTGAGGTTCTAGCATATGCAGATGATCTAGTCATACTAGTCAGAGGAAACTCTGAAGGAGTAATATCAAATACCCTTCAAGAGACTCTGGATGCAGTGAGTAACTGGTGCGACGGGGAACAGATGTCTGTAAACCCTCAAAAAACAGTAATAGTACCATTCACCCGGAAAAGGAAGCTGGAGGACTTAAGACCTCCCACTTTAATGGGTGAAACTGTTCCATTTGCGGAGGAGGTGAAATATCTAGGAATCACTCTGGATAAATCACTTAATTGGAACTCCCATCTGGAAAAGGTAATCCACAAAGCAAAGCTGTCCCTATGGACATGCCGTCGTATTTGTGGCAAATCCTGGGGCATGGGTCCCCAACAAATTTACTGGATCTATATCACGGTCATCAGACCAATGATAACATACGGATCCATTGTTTGGTGGCCGAAAGGATTACAACGGACGGCCAAATCCAAACTCTCTGGACTGCAGAGATTAGCATGCATGACCGTAACGGGAGCAATTAGCACCACACCGTCAGCTGCAATGGAAATCCTCCTGAATTTACCCCCTCTTCATATATATCTGGAGAGAGAGGCCAGGTGGGCAACCTACAGACTGCAACAAGCGGCCATTAATATGCCGCAGACTAGTATCATAGAGCGGAACAGGTTGTTGGATGACATAGAGAATCACAGCATCCTGGGAATGCCCTCGGATACTATTCCTACTATGACCAACTACGAGCTGACCTTCAACATCCTTTCTCCAGAAGGAGATGAGTGGGATCGGAATAAAGCCGACCTACTGAAGGCAGACAGTTGTTGGTTTACAGACGGCTCCAAAACTCCCGAGGGAACAGGAGCCAGAGTACACAGCTACAGACCAAGGGTGAGGATAGTCTCAAACCTAGGTACTCATGCAACTGTTTTTCAGGCTGAGGTTCATGCCATTGAACTGTGTGTACGAAGGCTGGAATATATGCATCTTACACGCAGATCAATAAAAAATTTTTCAGATAGCCAAGCAGCTATAAAAGCTCTTGGCTCCTACCGGTGTAACTCCAAAACGGTATGGAACTGTCAGAAAGCTCTAAATCATTTGGGCAAGAACAACAAAGTGACTGGTCTGGATACCCGGCCACTCTGGTATGGAAGGTAACGAAACAGCGGACTCCTTAGCCAGAGAAGGAGCGGGATCACGATTCATCGGACCAGAACCAATACTTGGCATATCTTCAAGTACGGCCAAGATGGCTATCTCAACCTGGGCTGAAAGGCAAACTCTCCAGTATTGGCAAGAGTTACCAGGATTAGTTCATTCGAAGGCGTTCATAAAATACCCTTTGAAATCGAGAACTAAGAAACTTTTAGAGTTAAACAGGATAAACCTGAAAACTCTAACAGGCCTATATACCTGGCACTGCCGACTAAACTATCATCTGCATAAACTCGGCCTAGCGGAAAACGCCGAGTGCCGTCTATGCCTGGAGGATGATGAGAAGGCAGACCACATCTTATGCACCTGTCCCGCTGTGGAGAGGATCCGATTCTCAATATTTGGCAAAGGGCAACTGCTGCCAGAGGATCTGGACACATTCTCACCCAATAAAGTTATCAGTTTCATTAAGAGACTGAACTTATTGGGTGAAATATAATTAGGCGTGAGCCACAATAGGCCTGCTGATGACCGCAGTGGAGGGTCTACTGAGACCCACTCACAACAAACCTAACCTAACCTAACCTAACCTCTTGAAAGACGCGAGAATGATTAGTACGGAACAAATTGTTTTGTTCCATACTCCTCGCCCGCCTCTTCAATGTTTTCTTTATAGCCATGAGCGCTCGGATCTTATCTAGACAGTGCTGCTTGATGGTAAGCATCACTGTCAGATTTAGACTATGGTGTTGACGTCTTAATCCGACTGCTATGCGCCGGATTCTGGGAGTAAAAACTCTACCAGTCGTCTTATATTCCACCACACTCTGGATCCGAGAGCATATAAGCGTTCCTTACAGTCATACGGAAATAGCAGTATTTCTAGCAATTTCATTGGCCGTTTCAAGGCCACGGCATGGCGTGCTCATCAGATATCATTTTTAAAGGGGAATTCGGCACCGTGAAAATAAACAAACTATAATAAAGGGCAAGGAAAATAAAGAAACTATAATAAAGGGCAAGGAAAATCTTATTAACGAACTAAAAAATACTTATTTAAAAAAAGAAAAAATAACAAGTTTGTGATTCGAACCCTGCCGCGTGCTGGGCGAGTATCTTCTCTATCGTCTAACTAGTTCCTTGCTATTGTGTAAAGCCGATTGGTTACTTACACTTTGTATTGTTGCTTATGAATATTATATTTGTTTGTACAATGCCGAGTGTGGCATTCTAATTAAGTTTTTTGCAATGTATTTAAATATCTAATAAATCTTTTAAATTGGAAATTGGAAGTTCCTTGCTGAGAAACGATTCCAAAAGGATTTAATACACTTTGATATGTCAAGTACCGGCGCATGCCCTACGGCTATCTTAAAACGGCCAATGAAATTGCTAGAAATATTGCCATTTCCGTATGACTGTAAGGAATGCTTATATGCGATCCGAGAAGCATGTTGTCTGGCCGACTGTATCTTGCTCTCGATTTTTTGTACACGCCGCTTGACTTTCTCGACCCCGTGATTGGTTGACCTCTCACGGGGAACGAGTTGCTTCGCGGCGTTGTACACGGCACAGTTGATTTGCCAGATGTCTGCATCTTCCGGAATTTCCTCATCGATGACCTCGTCCATTCTGTCTTCAGGTCTTGCGGCTTTAGGTTAGCCCTGGTGTTAAGGCTAACCCTCGTCCTTAAGTCTACATCGGTGAACTCTAAAGGATGTTCCCCATCAGCTGATAATTGCCGCGGTGGGACTGCGGCTGGCAGTTCTTCCGGCTGACGGGGTGCCCTTACATAACCTGTCCTAAGCAGAAAGGATACTTGATCTCTCAGATGTTGTTGAGAGAAGGCGCGATGCTCTGGATGCATTTCGCACCAAAGTGCAAGCAATCGCGCCATGTATCCCCTTCGCTCAGGTTCGCTACTCTCGCGGTCAGCAAGTCATCCCGAAGTTCCCTCGTCCACTTAAAGCGTCCTTGTCCGTTGCGGTTGTTACCATTGAGACTTTCCGGTGATTAATATTATTATTATTAGTTATTATTATTATTTTTTTATTTTATTTTTTTTCGGTTTCCCGATGCCGGTCAGTCCTCCTGTGGCCTCCGACGCCTCACGGGAGTCGCGCCGGCGCATAGTTATTATTATTATTAGTATTATTATTATCAAAAAATTGTAATCAATTTTTTTCCAGCATCTTCCTCTCAAGGACCACCAACAAGTTCACTTTCTAAAGTGCATATAGGCAAAACTGAAACAGGAGGTGGTGATTCACAGCTTATACCATTGGAATACATAAAAGCTGTGCCTGGCATAAAGGGCACTAAGATAAATGTAGAAACAAATCATCTATCTTTAAATTTGGGAAAATTAAAGACAGCTGTTCATTATGATGTAAATTTGATTCCAGATAGACCTAAGAAGTTCCTTAGATATGTTCTTGAGGAGTTTCGAAAAAAACATTTTAATAATCGCTACCCAGCTTTTGATGGAATAAAAAAATCTTTACAGTGCCTCCTTGTTACCCTTCGACAAATCCATTGAAGATGAAATTAGTATTCATCTAGCCGATGATACGCCCAAAACTTATAAAGTTGAGATAAAATTTGCAAATTATGTTGATTTGACACCCTTACATGATTTACTTAAATCTAAGGAGACTCCTAGGGAGGCTTTGCAAGTTGTTGATATTGTGTTAGTAGCGCACCTGCCTCTACATGCATTTCTGCTGGAAGAAGCTTCTTTACCAAACCATTTCAAATTATAAATTTGGGAGAAGGCATGGAAATGTATACTGGTTTTTACCAGTCAGCCATAAGAGGTTGGAAACCATTCCTGAATGTCGATGTTTCTCATAAAGCATTCCCCCGAAAGGTATAAAAGTTGATCAACTTATAGATCAGTTATCTGAAGGCACCACCAGATCATCAAGAACATGGATAGATATGCTAAGCGCTTTTATAACAACTTTAAGAGTTTGTTATGAAATACCTCGGCAGGCTTCTACAAGAAGGATGTACACTGTAAATGGGGTTGGAACATCCCCTAGACAGACAACATTTAAATTAGATAATGAAGTAATTACGATAGAAAATTACTACAAAGTACATAAGAACTACATATTGAAATGTCCTGAATTACCCACTCTTTGGGTTGGCTCAAAATCTCGTGAAAATAAAATTCTTTTACCCCTGGAATTATGTACTATAGTAGAGGGTCAAGTGACTAATAGAAAATTAACTGAAAATCAAACAAGATTAATGATAAAGGAAACTGCCCAAGATGCAAAAATACGAAAAGCTAAAATATTGGCATCTTTAGATCAAGCAAAGCATAATGATCATCCATCTGTTAAAAATGAATTTAAATTTTCAGTTGGAAAAGAATTTACGAAAGTAGATGCTCGCATTCTCGATCCTCCTGTATTAATGTATGCAACAAATCAACGTGTGCGTCCATCTAAAGGTGTATGGAGGAATTCTGAGTTTATAGAGAACATGCCTATGAATAAGTGGACTATTGCCTGTGTTGATCGGTATAATGCGAGACCAAGTGATCTTTCTAACCTAGCTGATATGGTAAATATATTATTCAATACATTCTAAATAACTAACCCCTACAGTTCAGTATGAAGTTTACTTAAATATTTAAACCGATTTAACATTTTTTTGTCTTCCTTCTCGTTCATATCAACGATTTCTAAAACTAACAGTAGGTACAGTAAGTGGTGAAATTTGGCATCCAAATATTTCACAGGAGAAAATTGATTCCTGCTTCTCCCTTATTCACGAATTTTTTAATATAATGTGGATCTCTGATACAACACTAATAAAATGTCCCATACATCTAGGCTGCCATACTGTGGGCAATTTATATTGGCTACATATTAACCAATTATAGAAGGTTATGAGGCCGCGGATATTTAAATCGCGTTTACCACACATGTTAGTCTATTTCCGTGATTATTTTTTAATGTTTTTATTTTCCAATCATTTGGCAGTATTTTTGATCATGTTTAATATTTTCCAATTATATTGTTATAGTGAGAATAATCTAATTATATTATCCTACTGAGAATATTTTGTAGTAATTTGTGTGGACGTGTTTTCTGGTTTTGACATGTCATCAGTTTTGTCTTAAATTTTAAAAAATGAACCAAAAACGATTTAGGTCAGCGTCAGTAGAAGAAATTATACAAATTAAAGAAAATGCATGTAAGAATACGTAAGTAATAATTCTATACGGAAACATTTTCCAATCATTTTGTGATGAAAGGGGCTACAAACTAGAAGAAAATATACCAGTCACATATGAAAAATTACAATAAATTGTGTTTTCATGTTCAAAACTTTGTCAGTTTAATTTTGATGCACTATATAGTTACTTTATCTAATTTAAATCGAGACAATTGTTGAAAAAAAAAATGTTAAAAAGTTTTATTTTGTTTTTCTTTCTCGTTTATGGAACCTTACTACCACATGAAAATTCTTCATTATCTAATAAATACAGTTAGTTAAATACCCAGTATGTTACTGGAAAAATAACCCTCTGCGCTTGTGACTTTACGTCAAAAGATTAGTCGGAGGGTGTTTTTTTGACAACTAATATGAGACACAAAATTAATAATATAATTCGCTGACATGTCGGAAAACGAATCTGTTTCCTTTTTCAAAGTTATTTATTTATGTAAGGTTAGGTGAGCATAGAAGTTATATTAGAAAGGGTGAAATTGAAAAATCGATCATTTGCGAACATGCTTGGGAAAATGGACATAGAATAAACTGGAATTCTGCAAAAATTTTAATGAAAGCGAACAGCAAAAAAAAAAAAGAAAAATTAAGGAATCGGCAATAATATTATTGAATGAAGAAAAAGGTTTATCCCATCGATCTGTAGATTTTGGTACAGCGTGGTTATCAATGTTAAAAGAAGAATTGAATAAAATTAATATTATATAATTTATAAGTATCAACATTTCTATGTAAGTATCTATGGATATTACATAAACAAATAATATATGTATCAAGTTTCATGCTTGGCATTCTAAAAAAAGATAAATACCGTTGAAAAAGGAAACAGATTCGAAATGTTTGGGAATTATGTTATTTTTGTGTCATATTAGTTTAGAAAACACCCTCTGATTAGTCTTTTGACGTAAAGTCACAAGCGCAGAAGTTTATTTTTCCAGTAACATACTGGGTAACTAACTATATTTTTTAGATAACGAAGAATTATTCATGTGGTAGTAAGTCCCAAAAAAGATAAAGAAAAACTTAGAGAATGCCACAAATAATGTTCAGACAATATTTATATTTTGTATTTGATTATTAAAAAATAATCTTTCGAATACCATTCGAGAGTGAGAATAAATTAGAAAATAATTCTCTGGTTCTTTTCTCAAACTTCTTGCTATTTGGCAATAGCCACTTGAGCACTACGGGCTCTCGTGTCTATCGCTAAGCAACAGGTTTTCAAAAAACTGTCGAATTATTTTCAATTTATTCTCACTCGTGATATTATCACTGATTATTGGCAACTAGCAGATAAGTTGTGTTATTATCACAGTCATGTATTACAAATTAGTTAAACACTATCTGAAGAAAAAAATATTTCAAATTTTTGAGAGAAGAGAAAAACAACTCGATTTAAAAATGTTTTATTATAAAAAATTACAATACTATCCAGATTTTAAAAGAAAACCTATTGGTGTTTGAATACTACCAAACTTACGAATGAACATTACACCTTTTCCGCTTTCTTTCTGGTGGAACTTTCGCAACCAGGAACCCAAACAATGCATTTTTAATTAAGCGCACAGAGAAGTTCACATTAAACAGTAACCACAAAGTGCCACTCAAAAACAAATAAATACAGAACAAATCTAATAAAACTGACAAATCAGGCAAAAAATACAATAATTAATAAATCCAGTCACATCACGTAAACAAATCTTCCAGAGATGACAATTCACAAATCGAAACCCAGTGCGGCAACGCGAAATCACTAATTTTTGACAATAATGAATTGATATGTAACCAGATTGCCCACAGTATGGCGGCCCTCTATACAGGGACTTTTGCTCAAGGTCGAGCAATACCAATTGGAGATCAGACCATATTCAGAAATTCGTGCCTTTATTGGATGGAGCAGTCTGATTATTTGTTTACTTATTTTGATGCAGTAGTACTAGTAATTTATTGAAATAGGAATTTCCCTAATATACAGACAATGTTTGGACAATTTTATAACAGTAGTAGTAGTGGAAAAATATTACAAAGTAATGTAGAACATATAATAAGCACAAGTATATATACATATACATATACTATTTATATATATATATATATATATATATATATATATATATATATATATATATATATATATATATATATATATATATATATATATATATATATATATATATATATATATATATATATATATTAATATACAGACAATGTTTGGACAATTTTATAACAGTAGTAGTAGTGGAAAAATATTACAAAGTAATGTAGAACATATAATAAGCACAAATATATACATACATATACATATATCTATGCATATATATATATATATATATATATATATATATATATATATATATATATATATATATATATATATATATATATATATATATATATATATATATATATATATATATATATATATATATATATATATATATATATATATATATATATATATATATATATATATATATATGTATATATGTATATATATATATATATATGTATATATATATATATATGTATATATATATATGTATATATGTATATATATATATATGTTTTTTATACATTTATTGATTTAATTATACCCGGAAACGATATATATATATATATATATATATATATATATATATATATATATATATATATATATATATATATATATATATATATATATATATATATATATATATATATATATATATATATATATATATATATATATATATATATATATATATATATATATATATATAGGGTGAGTCACCAAGGGCGCCTCGGTCGATATCTCCTTTAATATTTATTATACAGAAAAAAGTTTCAAATAAAAGTTGTAGGAGGCCAAGAGTACCATATTTTAAAATTATTTTTAATCACACAGGGTGTTTGATGTTAGAGTGGCATATCAAAAGTATGTTTTTTTAAATGGGACACCCTATATATTTTTGCAAATTCTTATTCTTTCTTTAATTGCCTTTTCGAATATGTCTTGTTTTTGAAATTCCGTTGCGGCGTTGTCGAATTATTCAACTTTTTTCAAAAAAATTGTCACTTGCAGACCTCACTAATAAATTCTGCATGAGCGGTATTTTCACAGATTAAGCAAACTTTTTTTGTTAAATGTTAAGCAATGCCATGGCCTAGCCTCCAGATATTTTAAAGTTGAAATTATTTGTACAGGGTGTTTATTACGATGATACAAAAATGGCTAACTTTAATCTATCATAACTTCATTTTTTTAAATGGAACACCCCGTATATTTTTACATATTTGGATAGAGTTTTTGTCGCTCTACAATTTTTATTAACCTATAGTTATACCTAAAACCAACGGTTTCCAGTGAAACTGCATTCTAATAAAAACATCAGGTAATTTCTAGAAATTCGGATATCATAGGAGGCATTGGCACATGTTTTTTTTTGTTTTTGCAAGAAACAACTATGAGCATTATTGTTTCAATTAATGTAAGTTTCATCTTTTATAAATGAAAAGAAAGTTGTCTTATTATTCTACATTTAAATACTTGAACTGTGTGAATTTTCCAAATATCTAGATGGCATTTATCACTGACATTTGTTTGAAACAAATTTGAAACGCTTTTAATTTGCAGACTTTATTGTTACGTTAATTTCTACTTAAATAAGTATTTAAAGTGAATTTTTCTAAGCAAGAAAGAATTAATATGATTTACTGTATCGGGGAGAGTTATGGTAATTGTTTGTTGGCCTCTAGATTGTATGGTCAAAAATATCCAGACCAAAGACATCCGAATTGTCGCGCTTTTACAAAATTAAAAACTAAATTCGATGAAAGCGGAAAAGTTATGTTTAAGAAGCCGAAGCGAATTAAACCAGTCGTAAATGAAGAAAACACATTATCTGTTGTGCTAAGCCTCGTAGAAAATCCACATGTAAGTTCAAGAATTTTAAGTAGGGAATTGGATATTAGTCAGTCCAGTATTGCAAGGATTATAAAAGAAAATAAGTTTCACCCTTATCATATCCAATTATTGCAAGAACTAGAAGCTAATGATTTTATTAAGAGACGAGAATTTTGTGAATGGGCAATTCAGAAAGTGCGAGAACAACCGGATTTTTTCGAATACGTGTTGTTTTCCGACGAGGCTACGTTCCATAAAAACGGAAATGTTAATAGGCACAATCTGCACTATTATTCTACAGAAAATCCCCATTTCAGACGGAGTATTGACCATCAACATAGGTGGTCATTAAACGTTTGGGGTGGAATTATAGGAGGATATGTAATTGGGCCATATTTTTTTGAAGGCAGAATAAATGGAGAAACATATCTACACTTTTTAAGAAATAGTCTACCAGATTTGTTGGAAAATTTACCATTAGCTACAATACGAAGGTTATGGCTGCAGCATGACGGGGCGCCAGCCCACTACAGTGCGCAAGTACGCAACTATTTGAATAATGAATATCCAGATAAGTGGATTGGTAGAGGTGGGCGAATTTGTTGGCCACCTAGGTCACCAGACCTAACAAAATTAGATTATTTTATGTGGGGTTATGTAAAAGAGACCGTTTATAAAACTGCTCCAACTACAGCTGAAGATATGAAGGAGAGAATTAGAGCTGCATTTCAAGAAATTAATGTTCAGAAATTAAGAAATGTTAGCCAGTCTCTTTTTTGAGTCGTCTAAGATTGTGCGTGCAAGAAAATGGAGGACACATTGAACATCTTATGAACTAGATACAACTAAAAAAATTGTATTTACCGTTTTGTTATAAATAAATTGTTTCATGTTCGTAGTTCCTTCTTGCAAAAACAAAAAAAAACACGTGCCAATGCCTCCTATGATATCCGAATTTCTAGAAATTACCTGATGTTTTTATTAGAATGCAGTTTCACTGGAAACCGTTGGTTTTAGGTATAACTATAGGTTAATAAAAATTGTAGAGCGACAAAAACTCTATCCAAATATGTAAAAATATATGGGGTGTTCCATTTAAAAAAATGAAGTTATGATAGATTAAAGTTAGCCATTTTTGTATCATCGTAATAAACACCCTGTACAAATAATTTCAACTTTAAAATATCTGGAGGCTAGGCCATGGCATTGCTTAACATTTAACAAAAAAAGTTTGCTTAATCTGTGAAAATACCGCTCATGCAGAATTTATTAGTGAGGTCTGCAAGTGACAATTTTTTTGAAAAAAAGTTGAATAATTCGACAACGCCGCAACGGAATTTCAAAAACAAGATATATTCGAAAAGGCAATTAAAGAAAGAATAAGAATTTGCAAAAATATATAGGGTGTCCCATTTAAAAAAACATACTTTTGATATGCCACTCTAACATCAAACACCCTGTGTGATTAGAAATAATTTTAAAATATGGTACTCTTGGCCTCCTACAACTTTTATTTGAAACTTTTTTCTGTATAATAAATATTAAAGGAGATATCGACCGAGGCGCCCTTGGTGACTCACCCTGTATATATATATATATATATATATATATATATATATATATATTATATATTATTATATATATATATATATATATATATATATATATATATATATATATATATATATATATATATATATATATATATATATATATATATATATATATATATATATATATATATATATATATATATATATATATATATATATATATATATATATATATATATATATATATATATATATATATATATATACCGGGTGTCCCAGCCTCGCGTCGGCCAAATGTCCTGGCTCTCTTATAAGAGATATCGAAAAATTTCAAAAACGGGGTGATAGAGGGCGCAAAGGTACATAGTCTAAAAATATTTTGAAATATACAGGGTGATCCATTGAGGCGTGACGATATAAACTTATGTTTTTTTAAATGGAACACTAGGTATATTATTACATATTTGAATTCTACTTTTAAAGACGACTCAAGCGATATGCCACTTGATGGGTCTGCGATGGGTCGGTACCATAATATGGGTGAGTTTGTACCAAAAACATGCCAACTTTGTGAGCTCACTGTGACGTAATGGAAGGACATTTTGAGATCTAGATTATGTCAAAAATTGTCAAACACCCTGTAGTTTACGCTACTTTTATCGGATCTAACGAAATCGGTCATTTTATACCGGGTGAGTCAGGAAACGCCAAAACTACTTTTTCTCATTTTTTTCAAATGGAACGCCCTGTATATTATGACACCAAAGGAAAGCCCTTTGAAAGAGCTTTCCACTGATATAAAGGTTCAAGGGTCTATCTATCATGGGTGCCAAGAATTTGATGGCAAAGTGGCACAATTCGAGGTTTATTAAAAAATTACGCTCAATTTTCAATTGTTTTGTGAATTTTCGCTTAAATCGGCGCTTTTCAGTAAGAAAATTTCAAAAATAATTATCCTTATACTCGGAGAAAAATACCGTACTTCAGTGCAGAAAAATACTTAAGTATAAAATAGTCAACGCCTGATAAATTTAATTTTTTTTTTCTGAAATGCGTATATAAATTCATGTCATGACAAGTCTTTTCTAGCCCGACGTAATTTTGTCGCGAAATGATTTATTATTTTAGAACGGTGCTTAATAAAACGTAGCTTTTCGTAGTATTTTTTTTCTCAGCTTTAAAATGGTGTAATTCATTCTTCTAAAATAAGACCAAAAAATACTTTTATTTTCAATTCAATGAAAGATAGTAAAATTTTTGTTAAGTTTGGAAAGCTGTTGTTCCACGTACTATC
>JANEYF010004945.1:680000-794130 GCA_029963845.1 Rhamnusium bicolor
TGTAGTATTAAAACAGTATACAAGAAATGTAAAAAAAATGCAAAAAACAAAAGAATAATGTAAATATAATATCATACATATTTTTTAAAAAATGCCAATATAAAAAAATTACACAAAATCACAGATGTAAATACAGTTCAAGACACACTTAGTAACTATTAGCAAATTAATACAAAATAAATGCATCAATAAAGTTGGAGTATACTTTATATCATTTAGGTGAGATTAAGAGAAATAATTATTGGCAATACTCATTAATTCTTTTAAAGAACAGTGGTTAATATCACATAAATGGGATATTTTGTTGAAATTATCACTCATAATATAGATCGGAGATTTAACAAGCATGTTGGTTCTGGCATGACTGAGATAGAATGTCTGATTAATTCTTAGGTTCGGTCTGTGAATTTGGAAGTTAATCATTGATAGTATGACTGGTGCATCTACAGTATTGTGTAATAATTTATACAAAAACGTAAGACTTGATAATATTCTCCTGTGGTCTAAAGTTTGTATTTCAAACCTGGAGGTTAATAAATCATGTTCAATACCACGCGCCGGATATATCCCATCGACTTTAAATGCTAAAAATTTCAGGAAGCGTCTTTGCACACGTTCTAGCAAATTTGTATAGGTATTATAGTAAGGGTGCCATATCAATCCACCATATTCCAGTTTAGAACGCACTAGCGAAAAGTATAACGTTTTGAGGGCTTTGATATTGGTAAAAGTTTTACAGTTTCGCAGCATAAACCCTAACATCTTAAGTGCGGATGCAGAAGTTAACCTAATGTGGTCGTTGAAGGTGAGTTTATTATCAAAATAAATTCCTAAATCCCGCATTAAAGTGCAACGTGAAAGTTCAGAAGAGTTGAAAGAGTAGTTGTAATATACGGGATCAATATTTTTTTGTGTATGAACAAGTTTTGCACTTGGACACATTCATGAGGAGTTTGTTTCGATTGCACCAATCTTCGACAAGATCTATTTGTGTCTGTAATTCAAGACAATCGTTTATGTTATTTATGGCTGCATATAGTTTTAAGTCATCTGCAAAAGAGGAGGCTCCCACACTTGAGAAGCGTTGTTAGGTCGTTAATAAATATAATAAACAGCAGGGGTCCTAGATTGGACCCTTGCGGGACACCAGATGTTGCTGTATATAAATTGGAATTAAAACCATTGTAGCTAACATAAAGATTCCTATCGCTAAGGTAGGAAGTAATTAATGATATTAAGGGATTATTAAAGCCGTAATGGTCTAATTTATATAATAATATAGAGTGTACTATTTTGTCAAAGGCCTTTGAGAAGTCGGTATATACTACGTCCACTTGACCACGGTTATCTAGGGTATTAGATATTATTTGAGTTATTTCTACTAGATTTGAAACCGTTGATCGTTTTTCAATAAAACCGTGCTGTTGGGGTGAAATTAAAGACTTTACTTGTGGGAATATGTAAGCATACAAACACATCTCAAAGACCTTTGCAAAGTTACACAATATAACGATTGGTCGATAATTTTCTATGTTGTCAGCTTTATCGTTTTTTAATATCGGGCATACCCTTCCTAGTTTCCAGACATATGGAAATGTACAAGATTTGAGAATTAAATTAAATAAAACTAGCAATGGGGGGCTAGGACATGCGCACAGTCTTTGACTACAAAACTTGGTATTCGGTCGTGGCCAGACGTTAATTTATTTGCTAGTTTCTTTATAGCGGCTATTACATCATTTTCATTAAAACTGATGATATTTATGCATGGAAAGTTTCCGCAGTTTACAGTATTCGAACCAGTGTCGGAGTCATCCACAGGCGAATATACACTTTTAAAATAGCCCGCAAAGCCATTTACTATGCTCCTAGGATCATTGTAACATGTTACATCATCATACATTTTGCCTGGAATTCTAGTGGAACCTTTTTTTCTTCTATGTAAGACCAAAAAATTTTTTGGATCGATGGTGACATTGCCTTCAACTCAATATATATATATATATATATATATATATATATATATATATATATATATATATATATATATATATATATATATATATATATATATATATATATATATATATATATATATATATATATATATATATATATATATATATATATATATATATATATATATATATATATCGTCGCTACAATCACGAAGTGACGTAACTCAAAAAAACACATACTTTGAGATAATACATTTATTATGTACTAATGCTGGTGCGTTTTCATCCCACGGAACCTCATACGGAAATATTGTACACATGCTGAGTTTGATTCAATAATAGTGGTGACGTATCTTGAAAATGAATTGTAGAAGCAATCACGAATTGTCGTAACTTGAGTTACGTCTCTTCGTGGTTGTGATATTTCCGTAACCTGTACGGGCGTATCTCATGTTGCCTGCCCAAACTTGTATTGTGGAAAGAAATGGTATACAGGACAGGTTATCGGCGTTACAGATGCAGAAAATAATATCAGCAGCAGCTCTAGTAATTTAGATGATGCTCGAGTAAAACATATGAAAGGCATTTCACATAATATAAGCAAAGATGTTTCTACTGCTCCTGAAGCAAATATAACAGGAGATTCAGCAAGTGATAAAATACGTAATGCTATCGAATTTGACAGCTCGGACGACGAACCATTAATATATTTGAAAAGAAATCAATCACAGTCACCTTCAATGGTTTAAAGCGCCATCCCATTTTACGATTCAGATGATGATCCACCATACGTTGCACACTGTGAAGTAGGTATATAGGTTAGGTTAGGTTAGGTTATTATGAGTGGGTCCTTGTGGACCCTCCACTGCGGCTATTAGCAGGCCTATTGGGGCTCACTCCTAATGATATTTCACCCAATAAGCTCAGGCTCTTAATGAAACTGATAACTTTGTTGGATGAGAATGTGTCCAGATCCTCTGGCAGCACTTGCCCTTTGCCAAATATTGAGAATCGGATCCTCTCCACAGCAGAACAGGTACATAGGATGTGGTCTGCCTTCTCATCATCCTGCAAGCACAGACGGCACTCAGAGTTTTCCGCTAAGCCGAGTTTATGAAGATGATAGTTTAGTCGGCAGTGCCCAGTATATAGGCCTGTTAGAGTTTTCAGGTTTATCCTGTTTAACTCTAAAAGTTTCTTAGTTCTTGACTTCAAGGGGTATTTTATAAACGCCTTAGAATGAACTAATCCTGGTAATTCTTGCCAATACTGGAGAGTTTTCCTCATATAAGTGTAACAATGAAGTATTCAGTTCGTGCCATCACTGCCTAGTGCTTTTATGTTTTCAACATTTTGAAAATATCACCTCTTGCGAAAATCATGGTAGAAAACGACAGCAACTAAACGTAAAACTACAATCAGACCAGTTCACACAAATCAGCATCACAGGATAGTACCTCCTGTAGCTAACATTGAACATTCAGAGCAATTTCTAGTTGAAGGAGGGCAAAAAGAAGATAACCATTGTAAGCAAAAGAAATATAATAAACAAAAATTGGCAAAAAATTTAAGAAACTTAGGACAAGAGTACGTTTAAGAAACTTAGGACAAGAGTACGTAAGTGTTTCAAAAAAATCCCTGTTCCTGCAAGCGTGTTAAAACCGAGTTGTAACACCGAACAATGTAAAAAAGTTTGGTAAACGGCAGTGTTTTTTATATTTTACTGACAATGATCGAAGGGAAATATTTAAGATGTTTAATTCTCTTGGAGACTTGCACTCTCAGAGAGAGTTTATAGTTAACCATACTCAGGAAGCTAATATCAAACAAAATACGACAAATGCCGAGTCTCGTAGACGAAAAACTATTCAGTATTTTTTATCGAAAGATAGTACTAAATATCAAGTATGTAAAACACTATTTTTACATACATTAGGAATCTCTGAACGTATTGTACGAACGGCAAGGACAAAGATTACTAAATATGGTACTGTTGAAAGAGATAAGCGAGGTGGAAGACAATCTAAAAAAATGATATATCGGGACAGAAATATTGGGGTTTTTAATTTTCTTGAATGTTACGTGCTTTGATAAATATTAAAATACCCATAGTTGATATTAACATAACGGTGACGTATCTCCTGCTTCCCCATTGGTTTAGTCATATTTACAATCACGAATAGACGTATCTCATTTAGCATAAATATTTTTGCAATATTTCTAATACATACAAAAGGTATGACAGCTTATCAGTACACTTGACACATCAATACTTACGAGAGAAACATAATAACGCCTAAACAGTTTTTTGTTTTTTTGCAATAAGTTTCATAACAACTACACAAATTTAAATCGGCTATTCTGTAAAATTGCGAAATATGAGATACGTCGTTTCGTGATTGCAGCGACGATATATATGTATATATATATATATATATATATATATATATATATATATATATATATATATATATATATATATATATATATATATATATATATATATATATATATATATATATATATATATATATATATAAATAATTATATATATATATATATATTATATATATATATATAATATAAAAAAATTTTCACTGTTTTGTCTGTTAAGATTTAGTATCATATTTTTATTATGGTTTGCATACTATTACCTCTTTTTTTTGTACTGACATGGTTGGGACAATTTTTTTGCACAAAAAGTAGTATAATTCAGGGTGTCTAATTAAATTTGGATAATTTCAGTTAAGAAGTAGTGCCAGGTCTACAGGAATGACAATTAATCTACCTGAAAAACCATTTATTCATATAAAATCCCAGACTCTGGCGGGCATACAAGAATATTTTAGAAATCAAAAGAGCAAAAAGTATGATGTTATATTTGTTATTGTACCCAATAGTGGACCACAGTATTCATATGTTAAAACAGCTGCCGAAATAAATGTTGGATGCCTAACCCAATGTGTTAAAAGTAATACGATATCTAAAATGAGAGAAGCAACGGCTCTTAATTTACTTTTAAAAGTAAATAGCAAGTTAAATGGAGTTAATCATTGCCTAGAAAACAAACCTGACATAATGAAAAGACCTTTTATGATAATGGGGGCAGATGTCACTCATCCAAGCCCTGATGCTAGAAATATTCCTAGTGTTGCTGCTGTAACAGCATCTCATGACCCAAAAGCTTTCAAATACAATATTTGTTGGCGTTTACAACAACCCAAAGTTGAAATAATAGAGGATCTTGAGGCAATTGTTGTAGAGCAGTTGCTATTCTTCAACCAACAGACTGGTTATAAACCTGAAACAATTATATTCTTCAGGGATGGAGTTTCCGAAGGTCAGTTTGAACAAGTAAGAAATGCTGAAATTAGAGCTATACGATCTGCTTGTAAAAGAATACAAAGAACCGACTATGAACCAAAAATCACTTTTCTGGTTGTTCAAAAACGTCACCATACTCGTTTATTTCCACTAGATAAAAAATATGAAGACAGAAATTTTAATGTTCCTCCAGGTAAGCACAAATGTATTCTTATTTTTTTTTTTTTTTTTTTGAAAAATGTAAAAAGTTAACTAACAAACGCATATCAATTTAATGCCATCAGATGCCAAAAACAATTTTGATATTAGAAAATCTGGAAAAGCAAAATATGACGTCATTTTTGGTCACATATTTTATGTCATTTGGTTAGTGACTGCTCGAGGTCCGTAAAGGAGTAGGTTACCTCTTAACTTGGTTGAGGAGAGATGGAAGGGGAATGTAAAGCATCATGGTGTATGCCATGTTGTGAATCATACGTTCGTTGTGTTCATTTTATAATCGTTTTGTGTGGTTATTTGCTATTATTTTAATATTTTGCTTATAGTTATTATTAGTTATATTGTTATGGATCTCTTTTTATGCGCTTTTTTGACATTTTAAGTGACATTTGGATTTTTATATAAGACAATATTTGGTTTAAATTACATTTATTTTGAGAAGGTATGTACAATAAGATGAAGTATATTTATTTTGAGAAGAAATATCCAGTTAATAATAAATAATTGTTTTAAGTTGACTGGAACTATATGCAGTGTTGCTATTTGTAAGAGTAATGTTGAGAGGGCAAAGAAGAATGGAGAAAAAATATCATTTTTCTCGTTTCCTACTGACATTTTAATTAGGAAAGAGTGGATTAGAAAATGTTAAAGAACAGGAAAATTTAACCCTGATAATAAAAGACTTTGCAATAAACATGTTATAATTGATGATTTTAAAGATGGAATGAAATCGAAATTGATGAATGTATTGCTAAAAAAACTAAAAAAAAAAAAAACTGGTAGGTAGTATAAAATTTATCCACTGAAAAATAATTTGTGGCTAATTTATTATGTTTTAGCTATTCCATCACTTAATTTGTTGCCTGAAACTTTGACAAAATTGTCCAGCCCAACTGCAAGAGGTGAACGTGTTAAAACTAGAAAACGCAAAGAGATCGTAAACAAATTTTAAGTCCATTATTGTCTATAGGAAATGTGAAAATCATTCCATCCACAAGTAAAGGAAATCCCGAAGAAGGTGCATATGAAGAATTACTACACGTAACTATAATGTCCTCTTGCTAGAGAACAAAAGGTTTATAAGGAAAAAAATCAAAGAAAACGAAAAAACAGGTTGCTTTTCTAAGTAAAGGAAAATTCGAGTTGCAAAAACTTGTTAAACAATATGAAGGACAATCAGATTCAAGAGTAAAGGAAATGTAGGTATAAATGTGCCAGACTGTGTAACTGGCGTCAGGATCTCGAATATGTGACTCGGTTTGATAGACCGAGATGGTGGTACTGTACAAATATGACACTATAGACCAAGTTATGGCAGTCAATGTTTTGAAGAGATTGAATTCTTTATATATTTGTTTTTTATTTGTCTTAATGTAAAATACCTTCCTGTTAATAAAAGTTTCAATAATCATTTCCGCATAGAAAGAAAGAAATAATAAATAATGTAATCTCAGTAACCATCAAAGTATGGGCCTTTACTGGGCTTTTATTCAGCTAGCATCTCCAGTAAAGGCCTGGTAAACAACCAGTGTTTGGTATTTACTGGGATATAACTATTAAATCATTTATTTAATTGCTAAAAAAACTACTTATTCAAATTTGTTACTAGTCAATTAGAAGAATAAGTGTAATATGGTTAATAATTAAATTAGATTGATTTCTAAAATATTTAGCTATTTTATGTAGACAAGTTATTTTGGTAATATTTCCTAAATATTTTATTGTCGAAATAGGAGAGGTCCACTTAGTTTTCCCCTTTCCTTCTTCTACATAATATTTATAAAGAACTATGGGTTATTTACAGAACAAGGTGATCCTTATAAGTACATCGAGAAAATTCAGGAACTGATTCCTGAACCTATATATTTGAGATGTCTATAGTTATTTATTTGTGGCATCCTATAACGTTTTTTTATCACTCTTTGACTATTAAGCCACTGTCCTATTTTGAGATGAAAAGCTAAATGAAATTTTGCCCATAACTGCTTCGTTTCGGAGATAGAACGTAGATTAAAAAAAAAATCCAGAATATCTCTGAAATTATTAAAGATTTTTTATCAAACTTGCTATGCATAATGAGTATTTTTAGAGACTTTTTTTGTTGTAAACATTTAGAGCATTTTTTTTAAAATCAATTCACTGTATCTTTGAAATAAATTTATTGACAAAACATCATTTAAGCTTTTCGTCTTAATATAGGTTTGGGAATCGTTTCCTGAAGTTTCTCGATGCATATACTTAAGGATCACCCTGTGTATACTAGCTATAACATGTGAAAATCTCCGTTTTATCGGAAATCATAATTAATGAACTGGAACATGCCAGAAATATTATAAATTATAACATTTTCGAACTGTTTGGTCAACATTCTTAAACCACCTTGTATAAACGTAATTTTGTATTTTCGTCTTTGCTCAAAAAAAAAAATAAATAAAAATATAAATATATATATATATATATATATATATATATATATATATATATATATATATATATATATATATATATATATATATATATTAAAATCGCTGTGGCCTTTCCAGAGATCAAGTTGGGAGTAAATAATCATCAAATAACGGATAATTAAACATACATATTTTAAAAACCAGGCTAAAACATATGTTGTAACCTGTGAAGATGTGTTAAAGAAAATGTTTCAATTTGGTGATCATTTATAATCGACAATATAAAATTTAATGTGAACAGTAGTTTTATTTTGATAACATATACAAAACATGTAACGCCAAGAAAATAAATGTATGCAAGTTTATTCAATAATTAGTATTTCTATTCCTCAGTTATTTTCATTATGAGTCATTTATAGTGTTCTTTTGATTATTAAAACACATGTTAAATTAAATAATAAACATAAGTATATAAAATTAACAATTCATAAACTTTAAAATTCTAAAGCAGACCAATGTTCGCTATTTCAAATTTGGCATACAGATGATGTATTCCTGCCATTAATTCTATTGGTCAAAAGTTAAGAGGTAACCTATTCCTTTACGGACCTCGGTGACTGCTAATACTATAAATTATATACAGGGTGCCTCAGAAATTCATATTGACAATTCAGGAACGTGTCGGATGAAAATGTGTATATAAAAAAATGTCTACGACCCGGCCCTCCTTTACTGTGGTATGGGCCTTTAAAGTCACAGATTGAAAATGGTTTTTTATTAATAACTTTTAACTACAATTTGAAATTTAAATAAACTTTGGTAGTTTACATAGTTAATGAACGTCTTTAATTCGGATCCCGTAAATCCAGTTATCTACTAGGAAGTCAGAGACGAACTATCCATAAGGGATGACGCCCCAAAATTTTGGGAGTGGTAATAATTTTGAATTGTAAGTCACAGACAGGGTTGCGACGATTTAAATCAATTTGGTTTAAATCATGATTTAAATCAAGTTGTGTAAAGCCAGTAAATCAAACTTAAGAAAATTCAAATAAAAAGTATAGTTTATTTAAAAGCTAGATACAAATTAAACTGAAAAAAAAAATTCAAATAAAAAAGAAGAAAAGAACAGTTAGGTTACACATATAAAACAAACAAAGCAACTACTTAAAAGCAGAAACATAAAGTAAACAAATTAAACAGAACCAACTCTAAAAGAAAATAAAACATGATTTACTCCAAAACAAAAATTTTAAATCAGGTTAATTATTGTAAAGTTTGTACAAAAAAACTAATTTAGCTGCTTTTTCGGTCCCTAAACGATTTCGAATCTTAGAATGAATCAAACCAAATGTCGAAAATATTCTCTCAACCAAGGCCGAACCAGCTGCAGCAGAAAATAGTTGCTTGATAATCGGGAATAATTTGTCAATAATATCAATATTTCTTTGGGATTTCCACCAGTCCAAGGGTTTTGTGTTTTTAAGAATTTCTTCGTGAAACATAATATCGGGAAAAGGCTCAGATTTTGCCAGAAATTTAATAATCAGTGGTAGTAAACCACTTTCGGGATATAATTCATTAACGGCTTCTAAAGCACAATTCTTTTCGCTTTCTGTTAATTTATGGCTTTGTTTTCGTAGGGTCTAGAATGAAGGCTAGCAAATGGTATGAGGTGATACACTGATCATATCGGTATCTAAATGTTTGCATTTGCCTTAAGTTAATTTCAGTTTCGTCAAAACGCGACTCAAGAATTTTAAATTGTTCTATGACGTCTGATAAAATTGCATCGTTTCTTTGAAGCCTATCAAGTGCAACATATATAGGTTTTAGTAGTGATAAGTAATCTTTAGCAGTTCCTTTTAAATAAATGCTTGATATTTTCTATGCTGTCAATTTCATTTTTATATTCCTCGCTAATTTTAAAAAGTGTAGGCCATGATTTAATGAAACCCTCTAAGCAATCGGCAAGTGAGTTCCATCTTACGTCAGAAGGTAAAGTAAGTTTTTTTCCTCATTTTGCGTATGTGGCAGAGGCAAAATGATTGTTTCGGAGTATTTCACAACGAATATAACGTGTTCCTTAATTTCACTAATTTCCAAATCCTTACATAACAAGTTTAAAATGTGTGGAGCACAACTGTAAGTAATAACATTTAATTCTGTTGACTCTTTAATTTGGTTTCTCATAGCATTCATATTGGCAGCATTATCCGTCACAAAACTGCTTACAGTACAGGTATATTCAGTGTTTAGAATTTTAATTGTTTGTTGCAAATTCTGTTAAATATACAGATGTATGTGGATTTCCAGATGTGTCTATCGTGTCTACTAAAAAGGAAGACCCATTTTCCGTAGTTACAGTTGCACATATTATTGGTTCATTGTGTATGTTGGACCATCCATCCAATGACAGACAAACCGAACTTCCTGATAAATCTTTAAAACATTTACTTTTTTCCTCGTTATACACTTCATCGAGCAGTCTGTTGGACACATCATGTTGAGATGGTGGTACATATCCAAGTCGTAAAAGCGTTATTGCCTTTTTTACTTCAGGTTGTTCAATATACATGAAACTGCTGTTTGTTGCATAAAGAGCTCCAGCAATTTGTTTATCTATTTCTTCTTTATTAGATTTGGTCGTACGTACAACAAAAGATGATAAAGATCCAGAACTGGAGTCAGGCACTACTTTTCTTTTTTTACTTAATGGCGTAGAAGATAAGAGCGGCTGTGGGGCACTATCTTCTTCTGCATCTTGTTGTAACGTGTTTAATTGTATCTGTAATAAAAAACAAGATTGTTATGTTGTTTAAATCCAGCTACACACAGACAGGCATAGATACTATACTTTGTTCTTAAAACTAGGAGTGAAAGTCACATTTGCACATGGAAAGAAATCTAGAAAATGCACTAGATCATTTTAACGCTAAATTTGAATCTAACACTGACATAGTTTTCCATGAAACACCAAAACACTATACACTGCACTCGACGCGCGTTTCGCCAACTAAGTTGACATCATCTGGAGATGGTTAAAAACAGTTTTAATCAGCTGCAGATGATGCCAACTTAGTTGGCGAAACGCGCGTCGAGTGCAGTGTATAGTGTTTTGGTGTTTCGTGGAAAACTACGTCAGTGTTATCTTCGCATCAAAGGTTCCAATCCATTCCAGGTCGTAGAAATAGACCGACGTTAAATAAATGAATTAAAAAAAAAGGTTCTGTTAATATTTTGTCTTACTAAGAAGTTATAATTATAAATAAAATAACACTATACTTACATTGGACACTGTTCCTGAAGTAGAGGGACCTTCATTATTTGTTTCTACTTTCTACATTACGCGAAGCACATTTTTTCCAGTGGACTTTCAGTCGGTCGACAAGCCCTTGCATTTCTACATTACACTTTTTACATGTAGCTCTACTACCACTTTTTCCATCAAGCTTACTTGATTTTTCAATAAAATATTGCCAAATAGGATCTTTTTTCCTTCCACTTCTATTAGAGGACATGTTAAAAAATTATTTAATATTTAAATACTATAAATATAATCACTCAGACTCGCTTTCTCACTTGTTGCGCGTTACGCGACAGATTAGCAAATAATGGCAATTCGCATCATCCCCGCGCATTATAAAGACAGGCGAATTTTCAAGTTCTGACAGGAATTTTCATGTTCTGACAGGAATTTTCATGTATGCTCAAGCTTATTATTTTACAATTATGGATACAAGGTACACAATTTATTCCATTTGTAAGTTTAAACAAAAACTATCTTTGTTAATATAAGTACTAAATACATTCTTAATGTCAATTATTAGGATGTTTATGTAAAAAAATAAATAAAAATCAAAAAAATCATAATTTTTTGATTTTTTTTTTAAATCGTGATTTTTTTTTTTTTTTTTAAATCGTGATTTTTATCAACCCTGGTCACAGATTTAGATTTCCTAAATGTTTAACGCTAACCATGTAATTGTGATCGCAGAACGGGACTTTAACCCATGGTACGTACTTAAGGTATAAAGTGACATAATGATACTTCACGCTATTACCGTCGACTCTATTCTTGGTATAAAGTTTCAACAACCCTACGTGTTTGTGGTTGTTTATTTATCTTACAAATTCTCGACTGGCTAATGCCTAAGGGACTTTTACAGTTTTGTCAACGTTTAAAATATTTTAATGATAGAAGAACACAGTTCTTTTACAAGATGAATAATTTAGAATCTATGGTTTTAAAGCTATTGAATAATTACGTTTTTTTGTCAAAATTATAAGAAAACGATCCAACCGTTTTAGGTAATGATTAATTAAGAATTTAGTGATGTTAATGCTTGAAAATGATTTAGTTTTATAGAAAATGATTCGCGATGAAGCAACCCAGAGCTGGGATGCTACAATATAAGAATCATGAAGTTTCGCAATATGAATCGTATTTTTTAGAAAAGCAAAAACTTTCATGTAGATTAATTTTTCTCGAAGTTTTTGCTTTTCTAAAAAAATACGATTCACATTGCGAAACTTCATGTTTCTTATATTGTAGCATCCCAGCTCTGGGTTGCTTCATCGCGAATCATTTTCTATAAAACTAAATCATTTTCAAGCATTAACATCACTAAATTCTTAATTAATCATTACCTAAAACGGTTGGATCGTTTTCTTATAATTTTGACAAAAAAAAACGTAATTATTCAATAGCTTTAAAACCATAGCTTCTAAATTATTCATGTTGTAAAAGAACTGTGTTCTTCTATCATTAAAATATTTTAAACGTTGACAAAACTGTAAAAGTCTCTTAGAGGCATTAGCCAGTCGAGAATTTGTAAGATAAATAAACAACCACAAACACCTAGGGTTGTTGAAACTTTATACCAAGAATAGAGTCGACGGTAATAGCGCGAAGTATCATTATGTCACTTTACACCTTGAGTACGTACCATGTCCCGTTCTGCGATCACAATTACATGGTTAGCGTTAAACATTTAGGAAATCTAAATCTGTGACCAGGGTTGATAAAAATCACGATTTAAAAAAAAATCAAAAATCACGATTTAAAAAAAAAATCAAAAAATTATGATTTTTTTCGAGAAAAATTAATCTACATGAAAAAGTTCAATATTTTTGCAGTTTCACCTCTTATAAACTCCATCCGCGGACAGATTGTATAATAATTTATTATTTTATAACACTGTATTTTTTCCTGTTATTTTAGGAACCTGTGTGGATTCACATATTACTCATCCCTTTATGCAAGATTTCTATTTGGTTTCTCATGCAAGTATCAAGGGTGTAGCAAGACCTACAAAATACTGTACTTTGTGGGATGATAATTCACTAACAAATGATCAAATAGAAGAATTAACTTACTATTTATGTCATATGTTTACCAGATGTAACCGATCTGTAAGTTATCCAGCACCTACTTACTATGCCCATTTGGCAGCTGCTCGAGGAAAAGTCTATATTGAAAATGAACACATAGATATGGACAAGTTACAAGAGAAATTTTCTAAGCTTAAAATATTAGAAGAAATACAAAAAGAGAAACCAATGTTTTTTGTGTAAAATTTTATGTTTGTTTGGTATATGTTAATCTTATTTATAAATTATCAGTTTTTAGCTAAAATATGTTAATATAAGTATCATATTGCATAATATAATAAATACAGGGTGTTCGTTTTCAACCTACCCCTTAGACGTATCTCCCGAATGAATAGTAATATCGTTTTGAAATTTTGGTCGAATAGGTTTTCTAGAATATTTTCGAATCACTTTTTTTTTTATTTTATCACAAAATATCAATTTTATCCGCATAGTGCCTTAACTTTTGTGATAAAAGTTCGAAAATATTTTAGAATGGTAGGTCTTTTTCAAGAAATCATTCGACCAAAATTTCAAAACAATATTACAATTCAGCCCGGAGATACATGTAGGGGTTAGGTTGAAAACGAACACCATATATATTTTCTTGTTCTATTAAAATTTTTATTATAATAAAGTATTTGAACTAAAAATCTCTTTTAATTTGTTTCTAGGAACTCCATTTTTTTAAAGTAAACTAAATATTTTTTATTTCAGTTGGTATTATTGTTATACAGCCTTGGTAGTGTCACTACTACTTTCTGGTTGCGTTTTAAAGTATGGTCTCGAGCCTCAGTTCCTATTTTAAAGTATAGGAACACATCACTTTATTCTCTCAGCGGCATGATAGAAGCTGGATAGCTGCAGTGAAGAAACGATATTTCCAGAGTAGTTGTGTTGTCGGTTTCGTCGAAATGGACAACTTGCCGGTCGAAAATGATCCTTTGTTTACAATCAGTTTTGTTACTTATACCTATTCTAAAAAAAAAAAAAAATCAGAATTTCAATTTTATTTGATTTAAGACTGGTCTCGCAGGATAATAAAACAAAAAAAACATTTTATTTTATAGCGTAAATATTAACATATTACAAGAGAGCAAGCCAATAAACCAAGCATGGGTGTGTGATAATGTAAGTACTATGATCAGTACCAGAATAAGGTCTATAAACTTTATATTGGCTTCCTAATTGCAAAGCACAGTGCTTGCTGTATGCTGTACTTTTTTAAATCTCGCTGTGCGTGCCTACGCATAGCAAAATCTAAACCGTGTTTATTCACTATTCAGTTTAACCTGCAAACGTCTCAGTGTGTAGACAGCGTGAGGATAAAAATAAATAATAACGACTCTGTCATACTTTTATTTGTATTTGTCGACAGTTGAACTACAAAAAATTGTCAGCTAGATGAGTTTTGGGCACGAATTTCTTAATATAATCTGGATCTCCAATTGATATTGATCGACCTTGAGAAAATGGCCCTACATTTCAATTTATTGGTAAAAATTAGTTCGCATTGCCGCACTGGCTTTCGATGTGTCAATTGTCATCTTTGGATGATTTGTTTATGTGATGTGCTGTGGCTGGATTTATTAATTATTGTACTTTTTGCCTGATTTGTCAGTTGAATTAGATTTGTTCTGTATTTATTAGTTTTTGAGTGGCATTTTGTGGTTATTGATTAGTGTAGAACTTCTCTGTGCGCAACAGTTATTTTTTTTATTTTTGAATTTGAAATATTCAATGCCTGTCGAAAAAAAATATCTTAGGTGAGGGCTCATCTGCGCATGACGAGTAAACTTTAACGTGCTCATCGAGGTGGTTAAAGTAGAGTGCACTCGGAGTGTTACACCGACAATTTACGAACAACATTTATATCTACTCAGTCCAAAATTATACCACTTTTCGAACGGCTAATGTGCACCACAGAACAGAAAAAGAATGTGCACTGTATATTGCTTAGGGTAATTTCGAACGGCCTCCAAATTATATTCAGAAATTCTTAGAGTGTGTTCGAAATTAAGTTACTTTTTTTTTACTGTTGCTGTTCTTGATGTGGGTAACATGCATTTCCTGATATTTTTGCATGGACGTTTTTTGCGATGTTAGTTATTGTTTAAATATCTATTGTTCCGAATACATGTTTTTGATATTAAACCCTGAAAAGGTCTTTTTCAGTAGCCAAGAATAATGGACTATTACTATAGTCGTCCCTATTTTTATCAATCCAGCTAATGATCTCACAAACTTGCGTTATTCAATACGCTTATCATACAACACTATTTTCCTACTTGAATCTATCATAACAGTGTCTACAGGCTGTAATGTTTTACGTATTGACCACAATTATATTATTTTTTTTTATTTCATTTGAAATTGAAATATTTAGTGCCTGTCGCAAAAAAATATATATTTGAAATATCTTAGATGAGAACTCATCTGCGCGTAAAGTAGAGTGCAATCAGTGTGTTACACCGATAATTTACGAACGACGTTAATATTTACTCAGTTCAAAATTATACCACTTCGAGCGGCTAGTGTGCACTTTGGATATTGCTCAGGATAATTTGGAACGGTCTCCTGATGTGCACACAACTTTAACCACCTCTATGAGACGATACGGTAAAAACCAAGAATAATTCTTAGTTTACTATTCTTGGGTAAAAACAGCACTGAATTCCATAAAGTGCGCATGTGCCGCTCACAGTGTCATGGCCGCCGTTCCCACACTTTTCGTGTTGTCATTTGTCGTTTGTGGTTTTAAATTCAAAATAGTGTATCATTCCTTTCCAACCTTTTATCTTTTGTGAATACTGATTTATTTATTCTTGTTGAAACGCCCATATTTTGGTACAAATATAATGAGTGCGATGTGTAAAATTTGCGAGAAGTTCTCTCAATTCAATTTAAATAAGCATTTGAAAAATGTACATAAAACTAAATCTCTTGCTGTATCTTACAAGAAGTCAGTTTGGAGTTACAAATGTGAAGAACCTTCGTGCAATTCGTCTTTTTATCGTAATCAAGGGCTTATTGATCATTTACTCATGTGTCATAACATTGAAGTTGAAAGTGAGACTAGACAATTTAAAACGTTACAAGGTATGTAGGTAGATATACTGATATAATTAGGAATAGGAATCTATATTTTAAATTGCATTTAAATTTAGATGACAAGAACAAAACTTTGTGTTGTTCTGTTATTTAGTTTACCGCCCGTTTTTAAAACAAAATTAATTTGATGTAAAATGAATTATTTTTTTTAAGATTTCCAAGAATGGAAAGGAGACATAAAGAAAGCGACCATCTGTAATTATGTGCGTTTGCGAGGCAAAAAAACGTCTGCTTCATCTGGTAGACAAACCTTTTATTACAATTGCAATAGAACAGGTATAATTTAATCATAGACCATTAGTCATATAAAGAACTAATTACAAAATCGTAATTTATAGGAAAACTTCCATGTAGTAAATAGGGAGAAAATAAAGTTGCCAATAAAAAACTGCCGAAGTCTCAAGGTTCATGCAAATTGAATAAGTCCTGTATAAGTTACATAAAATTGGTCAAGGAGAATGGAAAGGAAATCGTTGCAGTATGGCAGAAGAAGCACTATGGCCATGAAAATGAGATTCAGCATATTCGCCTTAGTCGAGCCGATCGTAATGCCGTCGCCTCAAAATTAGCTGCATGTGTACCTAAAGCGAGGTGGAATGTAGATCAAATAAATACCTACCCACTAAACAAGGAACCTCACATCATGTTACCGAAAGGTTGCTTGCGTTAGCTTATGTAATGTTTGAAAAAATAATGTACGGTAATATTGAATAAATATTACCAGAGGCAAATATTATACGTAAGATTACTGTTACCATTATTAAGAAATATCACTATATATTAACTTTTTAAGTTTGCATAAATATTTCTAATAATATGTTACATATGTAATATTATTGCAATACATTTTTTAGAAACTTTACTATATATTAACTTTTTTAAGTTTGCATAAATATTTCTAATAATATGTTACATATGTAATATTATTGCAAGACATTTTTTAGAAACTTTACTATATATTAACTTTTTAAGTTTGCATAAATATCTCTAATAGTATGTTGGTGGTGTAATATTTTCGTAAGATTTTTTTTATAAACTTACAGTTAATTGTCCATTATAAGTTTGCATTAATATAGCAGATGTAATATTACATTCACTTTTTACATTTTATAAATATTTGTTAATATATACATTTTTGTAAAAATATGTCAAACAAAAACAGTAAACGTGCACATATTCAGGTCTTATCCAATCAGAAACCGCCTTTTTGATAAATCTTTACTTCTAATTCAATTGTATATTTATATACAATCTAGTGGGTAAATCAACATTTCTTTGCAATAATAAAATATGTTTAAAAAAACGGTAGGACAAAGATTTTGCGGTTTGAATTAGCCGCTAAATTCTAATCCCCCCGCCAAATTCTCATTCTGACCATTTGTTCGCACCAATGAGGACACTGATTGTGCCGGGCGTGTGACAACAACGGCCATTCATGTGTTAAACTGTGTCTTGTGTTTGTTGCTTGTACAATGTTTTTCTTTAATATATGAAGGTGTTTTTTTGTGACGATAACTGATAAGAGTGATACAGGATAATCAATATGTCAGAAGGAACAGCTAAGGTAAGAATAAAAATAATACCATTATAAATTATGCTTTAACCATAGACATTGAGAGGTCTGTGGCTTTAACTGATTTTTAAAACCATTTATGCATTTTGTAGTTTATGGATGTGCATTAATAGTAGATGTTACTCTTTAAATCAAATAAGTTGTATAATAAAGAGATGCTAAATTTAAATAATAAACGTATGCGTGCTTTAATTTAATATTAAATTTCAAATTCTAACCTCAACGTATGAGTAGTAATCAATGACTTCAGAAATAGGATGAAGTCATTGGTAGTAATTGTTAATGAATAAGTAATATTTTTTACTCATTTAAAGCTGGACTTATTGTTGATCATATAAAAGACAAATGTTTTAAAAAATTGGTAAAGGTATAATACCTAATTATCATTTACCATCAACAAATAGGTAAAATCGAGTGTGAAATCAAAACGATAAATCACACTTGTATATATGTATGTAGGTACATAGTATGTTAATCCAGTAAAAGTACCAAAATCAGTAAAATGTAGGTGTAGAACGTATCTAATTTAGTTTGTTTGAAAATGGTTTTTTATTGACATACAAAAGAGGCCCTACAGATTACACTGGGGTCTGAACCACTTCTTGTGGATAATTTTTATTTATAATTAAAAATTATTTTGGACTACATGGGGGTTGGTCTTGCACTATTTAGGATCAGTTATGTGAACGTGGTTCAGATTGAATTTGGTTAAAGATTATGTAATTGTAACAACAATCGTTTGGTTCAAGCTAAACTTTGGCTGAACTATGTTTGTACAACTGGCTCTTAGATATGTTCTGCTGCTAGATAGAGACACAAAGCACTAAGCGTTTCCCTTGGGTTTCAGAGGGTTAAGTACAGGAATAACTGGGACGACGATTAAAGAAAAAATTGTTCAAGTATAAGTGAATAAAGAACTATGAAAAAACAAAGTTGAGGCAAAACATTTGTAAATAAAAAACTGATATAACCTTTAAAGAACATGGCTTGCTTGATATTGTAAATTGTAAATACATATTGTCGAAATGTTAATAATTAACATTTTCCACAATTATTGTGACATTCTCTTAAATATTGAAATGTCTACGTTATTATTGAAGAAATTGGTAATATTAATACCATTAGTATCTAAAAATATTTTTTATTGCAGCATAGTCGCTTTCGAAAACCAATTTCAAAGCTATCGAAGAAATATTTAAGGACTCTAGTTCGACGAGAAATGATTAAACCACCAATTAAGAGGCCAAACAAAACTGTTTTTAAAACATTCCATAGCAAATCCACCACCACCATCCAAACTGTTTCTTCACAGTTTACTTCAAAGAATACTTTGACAACTGCAAGCTACATTAATAATAATAAAATTATGTCAACAATGCCCCATAAATGTGTCATATCCTCAAAAAGGATTATTTTTAATCTTAGGTTATGGTTATGAAATTTGATGAATTGCATAATTGAAATGATTTTCATTTTATAAAATGAAATCTCAAAATTATTTCCTACCTAGCTGCAACAACATAAATGAACAATCAAATAAATTTAAATTCATTTTATTAAATTATTTTATTTCTTCTAATAATACAAAAAAAAATAATTTCCAAACATTAAATCGCTCTCTTACAGCGAGAAATAAGAACTGACATATCACAATGACAGATGCAAAAGTCATCGTCATAAGTCATATGGAGATTAATAGGCAGTGTTGTCTTTTTTAAATTCCTTTTAAAATTTAATTATTTCATTTTGTAATTTTTTACAATTCATAAATTTGGTATTATTTTGTAAATTAAAATTTTAGCCCATTTTTCTATTATGACATCATATACATATTTGTCAACAAATAATATTGTATGTGTGCAGAGAGATAGAGTTACGCTAGATTAAAATAGTTATCCTCTTTCCATTGTCCACGATTGTACATTAGGACGGTTGAAACATCACTTCAGTCACTGATTAACTGAGGAGCAAATTTTCAGAAGGGTACTATTCCAGTTAGCAAAATTTGGGAATATTCAAAATTAACTGAAATTGTAATGTTATAAGAAATGGTTAAGAATTTTTAATAATTGTGAAGGAAGAAGGTTGAGGAGAGGAATCTAATGAATTATCTTAAATTTTTAAAAATGTAACACGTGATGGGTTTATTCAAAGAACTCATGCTGGTTCTACTCAGTAGCAGAAAGGAATAAATCCGTTTTGAAAATTTGCTCTTCAACTGTTGTCTAATCACTTTTATAGATAATTTTTCCTTTGTGTGTATCATGTTTATGAGCTGTGACTATGTTTATACGACCAGATAACTGGTTTTATTTACACTGGTGTAAAAAAAATGTTAAATTGCTGTGTAAATACTTATTTTACAATCAATTTTATAAATTCAGATTACTAACTCATGATTGAAGCAAAAGTATAATATTAAACAGATGTAACAAAACCAACGTTATTATCCCAATTTATATTATTCATGTAAACGTAGTCTGTTATTACATAATATATTTAAGGCAAAGTTTAAATTGTGTAGTATTTTGTATTTTAAAGTATAATTTGTGATCTTTACAGATTTGCAGTACAAGCAGAGAAAAATAAATTAATTTTAATGAAAACGTTTTTTTATTTATTTTTTATTTAAAATACATTAGTGGTGGCTGGTGACATTAGGTTATGCCATATCTTAGTATTGGAGCATGGGAACCAACAATACTGACATGACAAACAAGGTTAAATGGAGAAGCTTTGCAGGACAAAAATTGTGATCGATTTGTGAAAAAAGTTGCAAAAAGGGGTTGACCCCACAAATTATTTTTTAATGATTTGTAAAACATTTTTTCCATAATCAGGGGAAAAACTTCTTTATTGATTTTAAATTTCATTAAGAAAATTTAATTTTTTATGAAGTTACAACCATTGTGAAATTTTATTGTAATTTTTCATTGTGCACTTATTCAAAATTGTGAAACTTGTAAAAACTTTTCTTAACGAATTTTATAATGTCTAGAAGTTTCTCTCCTGATAATGAAAAAAATAAATAAATAAAGCGAATGTTTTACAAATCGTTTAAAAAATAATTTGGTGGGTCAATCATTTTTTGCAATTTCATTTCGCCAAGGCCAGTCTGTCTTTTTCTGCAAAGCTTCTCTCTTTAGCCTTGGGTTTGGATCTCATGCTCCAATACTAAGATATGATATACTCCAAATGTCACCGTCACTGAATTAATTGAACTCACCCTATATACATACAAGCAACTAGAAAATGCAATATTTTAATAATATTGCTAATGTACAGTAATGAAATATTACTTAAAGCATTAATCTTAAAAGTTTATGCCAAATTGAAAACATAAAGTCAATGTAATATTACAAAAAATAAGTAGTGTGAGGTGTATAAATAAGTTTACTATTTCAATATTGCTGGAAGTTATCAAACTAAATATACTGTATGATGACAAAATAAACATTTAAAATGTAAGTTTACGTAAAGCTTATAGTATCATTTATTTTAGTTTACATCTACCTTAAAAATGTAATATTTACTTCCGTAATATTACTGCAGTGCCAATAAGGATGTAATGTAAAGTTACAATTACCTTATTGTCAAATAAAACGTAACCTTACATATCGCCTGCATAATTTTCAGTAAAATTGCATCAATATTACTTTGCTTAGTGGGTATAAGTACTCATGTTAATAATTTTCAGAATTCTAGGAGAAATTCGTGACAACATTGGAAATCAATTAAAAAGAGTCGACCTCATAACAAAACAAGACTTACAAAATGTTAAAAGAAGTTTTAAAATTGATATGCAAGAAGGTGTTCGAAATAAGGATGATGCCACTAGGGTCCACCTGTGCATTGAAGAATTACAAAGGTCTGAATTTAACTCAGTTCTACTTTATAAAAGAGAAGGAGATATTTTAGAAAGTTTTCCATTTGAAGAAAATTACTTTTGCCTGATCATCATGAGTCAATATCAACAGCATATGTTAGTGAAATATGGAAATAATATTATATAGCTGTTGATGGAACACATGGTCTCAACAATTATGACTTTGAACTTACAACTTTAATGGTTGTTGATAATTCTAATGAAGGGTTTCCTGGTGCATTTATGTTCACCAACAGAAAAGACACGTTGATCCACCAAATTTTCTTTGAAGTTATTGAGTCCAAAGTCGGTAATAAAATATCCCCAAACACTTTCATGTCAGATATAACTGGAGTCTTTTACCAAGCTTGGTCATCTGTGATGGGTGTGGTTCGATTCCAGCTGTATTGTACTTGGCACATAGATCGTGCATGGAGAAACAACTTGAGTAAGATTCCAAATATTGAAAAAAGGAAAGAGGTTTACAAAACTTTAAAAGTATTACATCAAAATGTCGACGAAACTTGTTTTAGAAAGCAATTGGATAATATGATAAATTTTTTATTTGAAGATGCAGATACAGAAAAATTTGGAAGTTATTTTAAAAAATATTATTACGAAAATTGCAAATTGTGGGCTTATTGTTACCGTAAACATTGCGGCATTAACACAAATATGTATTTAGAAAGTATGCATAAACAAATAAAATATTTCTATTTACATGGAACGACAGTTAAACGTTTAGACAAAAGGATTGCATGCTGTTTTACAATATTCTAGGGATAAAATGGTGGAATATCTTATTAAAGAGACAAAAGGGAAAAGCTCAATTCATAAAAGAAATATTCTTCAACGACATACGATAGCCATATCAAGTCAGTTTAGTGCCGAGAGTATTGAAAACAGTGAAGGTGATAATATAAAAAAATGGAAACTGGAAATTAATAATAATATTTATTATTTGGAACAAAAATCGTCTGATATTTGCTGTAATAACCTAATATGTGATTTATATGCCATATGTATCTATTGTTATACATGCACCTGCACTGATTATTACATAAAAGCCACAATATGCAAACATATTCATTTTCTTGCAATGAAAAATTTATCAAAAGGCATTCAACAAAATTTATCAAATGACAATGTTCAACCATGTACTTCACAATCAACGTCTGAAGAAATAAGAACAAACATGATGTGCTTAACTAAACAAAACCATAATGCCTTATTGAATAAAAGCAATTTAAAAGAAAAAATTCTTGAGAAAATGTCTTCAATAAACACAAAACTACAAAGTAGTGATTTGAACTTCGATGAAATGGATTTTGGTTCCCAAATATTAAACCATTTAAAAACAGTCGAATGTTTATTGACAATGAAAAAAATCTGCATCTGAACGTTCTTTTAACAGTAAAAAATGACACAAACAAAAGAAAAATTGAACCACACGTAAGAGTGTTTCATGTCAAAAAGGAAAAAAGGAATAAAAAGCAAGAAAAACCAAATAAAGAAGAAATAACAGAATTGAACCGTCTCCTTGTTGGTGATAAAGTAATGGTTGTGTCAAGTGAAAGTGCTAATGATCATTCATATATATAATTATTATATCAATAGAATTCATATTATATTTATTTTTATTATCGATTTTAATATAGTTAGTTGCCTAATAAGAAAATTCAAATGTTATTAGTGTTTAAGTATATCGGTTTACAAAAAGTAAGTAATACATGAGAAACTTTATAATTCTTTTACATTACATTTTTTGTGATCTAGATGGTAATAAGTATGCAAAGTAGGTATTGCCTTAGTCTTAAAAGTGTAAGAATAGATAATATATCTATCTATAACTTCACCCTATAGTGTATATATTAATAATAATAATAATAATAATCTTTATTAGCAAGAAGAAGCTAAATACAAATACAGATTTAAGTAATATAAATATAACAGGATGAGACAAAAAAAAATATATATACATATACGCTACCATATATACATATATACTCACACAGATTAAATTCCTATACTATTTTTTACATATATTTTGCATTGTTTCTTAAAATGACCATATATTTGCACTATCTTTGGTTTCATTTGGTAATTCATTATATTTACAAAGTCCCTTGTGAAACAAGTTATTCTGTCCATATATTGTACGAACCGTTGGAACATAAAAATTATTTTGATTTCTTGTGAAATGGTTGTGAATATCTTGAACGAATATACAATTTTCAATTAAATGATGCGGAAGTAACTGATGTAACATTTTATAAATAAATACTAAAACATTATAGATAATAGTTTGTCTTACACTAAAAATTTCTAACCTATCCAACATAAATTTTATACTAGTATATCTATCACATTTTAATATCACCCGAAGTGCTTGATTTTGTTTCTTTTGTAGTACGGAAAGTTGTGTATCGTTAAGTAAATAGAGTATTGTTGAACAGTAGTTGAGATGTGGATGTATAATACTTTTATAAACTGTTTTTTTTGACCAGCGACTTAAATCGTTACTTAGTCTACCCATTAGGTTAACTTTTCTTGCCATCTTTTTACTTACATACACTGCATGATTCGAAAAATCTAATTGGTCGTCTATTACCACCCCCAAATATTTAAATTCTTTGACACATTCAATATTTTGACCGCCTATTGTAACTACACCGTTATTATTTATATTTGTTACATTGAATTTATTTTTTATTATCATGTACTTTGTTTTATCTACATTTACCTTTAAATTATTTTCCCCTAACCATTTCTCTAAGTTAATCATAGCACTGTTTAATATTTCTAATATATCGTCCACGTTATTTCCTATAGTATAAATTAAGGTGTCATCGGCAAAGAGCTGTATATGACAATCCTTTGTTATATGTTTTACTATATCATTTATATATAGAATAAATAAATTTGGACCGTGTTCTCCTTAATAAAATCCTTTATTATTATTACTGTGTTTATTTTCCTGATATTCAATGGATTTTAGACTCTTGGGTTATATCAGTCAGTGTTAATAAAAAAAATATTTCTTAAGTTCCAGTTTATTTCTAACCAATGCTTTAAAAGACTACAATATTTTATGCCAACAAAGTAATAAAACACTGTGATTTTCTCTGACAATGGTTAGCTAATAAACCGAAACATAAGAAGTAAAACAACTCTTATTAGAAATGGCGGATACAAACCAAGAGTCTACACGCCATAATAATATAATAAAACAAAGGTATTTATAAAATTATAAATATCGTTTATTACATTGACCTATATTGATAAAGAGAACAACAATCGTCTAAATTTGTTGTTTTAAGTGAATTTTGTTTATCTAGTGTTTCAAAGCACCAATGGATTATTTAAAATCTAAAATCATTTTCATTGTTCGAAGTTTGTATTTTACAGATTTATCATATTAAGTATGTACAGAGTATAAAATATTGACAACTTTGTTGCCTGAAGTTTTGCTACACTTCCACAGTATACAAACATAGTAAAAACTTGGCATGTTGTTTATTTAACTTTGTTGCCCGAAGTGTTGCTACACTTCCACAATTAACAACATAGTAAAAACTTAACATGTTGTTTATTTAATTCACTAACATAATACGGACGTTACGGTGCCTAAATGTATTCTAGTATTAAAACAGAATCACAGACGATCATATAACCAAACCGATTGTACGAGCTGCATTCAAATTTGAAAATCGTGGCGCGCGACGACACGCATGCGCACTTCATGGAATCCAGTGCTGTTTTTACCGTATCGTCTCTATGAGTGCGTTAAAGTTTACTCGTCATGCGCAGACGTGCACTCAGTTGAGAAATATATTTTTTTTGTGATGGTCATTGAATGTTTCAGTTTCAAACAAAATATTACAGCCTCTAGACTGTTGTGAAAGTTTCAAATTGGAAAATAGTGTTGTATGATAAGCGTATCGAATAACGCAAGTAAGTTTGTGATTTTACTTAAAGATAATTAGCTGGATTGATAAAAATAAGGAAGACTATAGTAATAGGCAATTATACTTAGCTTCAGAAAAGGCCTTTTTTAAAGTTTTACCTCAAATACATGTAATCAGACAGAACAATAGATATTTAAACAATTGCTAACCTTTTAAAACACGTCTACATGGAAAAATATCAAAAAATGCATGTGTGCCACATTAAAAATAGAAACAGTAAAAAAAATAATTAACTTATACCAAACTTTATATCTTTTGCATTCATAAAACGGAGCAATTGAAAGGTCACGTGACATTATACCTATACCTAAACTTATATAAAAGCTCTAGGTCAATTTCGAACGCACTCAATTCTGTACACTTGGCACTCAAGTGTATCTCAATCTCATTTTAACCCTTTCAGTATATTTGTCCCTCCAGAGGGACACCGCCATAAATACCCCTCAAGTATACATCTGTCATTTTTTGTAGAAAAAATTATTTTACTTAATTTATTTATGATATTTATCATCCTTTTAGGAGTATTATTCACAGAAATGATATTTTCATAGCCTTTCATAGTTTTTTGTAATGTCCCTCAGCAGGGACATTATGTCTTAGGGTGATAAAAAAAATACTGAACAAAATTTATGATGGAAATGTTTATTCAAATAAAAAAGTTAAAAAAATCACTGAATGAAATTTTGAAAAGCAATTTCGTCCTTTTATCAAACACAGATGTACTTCACACTTGGAACAATATGCGTCTTAGTCAATTAGTTGTTCCGCGCGCATTTCGTCTAGCTCCATATTTTCTACATTATCTTCTGTATTTAGAACTGCAAAAATTTCATTATCATGGACATTGTTTTGGTCTTCCGTGTTTCCAATGTCCTCTTCGTCAGACAACAAAGGAATATCCGAGTCTTCATCATTTTGTAAATAATACAGGAGTTCCTCATCAGTAAGAAATTTTTCGTGCTTCGACATTTCCTGAAATAAATAAAAACATGAAACACCTACCTATTACAACAACATGTAACAAATTCGGATGACACAAAGCATAAAAATGGCTTAAAATTTGCGAAAAGTACATAAAAATCATATGCACTCATACATTATTTATTTAAGCGTAAAGTTCTTTTGTCCCTACTGAGGGACATCAAAAATAACGTCTTCTATATACCTACAAACTATGTATAAACACAAAAATGTTGGTAGTGACAGCAAAACTAACTCTTATACTTACTAACTTCCAAAGATAACAGTTTTTTTCTTTATCAAAAACCAGTTTTGTAACACAATTATTAATGCACAAACTTCACAGCACGCTAACTCTATCTGAAACAGCTGATTTATGTCAATCAAAGGTTATTTTGAACTAAAGTTATACGCGTGCGCCGATTTGTAATCGCTAAGTAACGGTTGTCTCTTGGAAGGTACAACATGTGTTTAGCGCTAAAAAAGCAAAATCCGGTCATTTAATGCTGTAGAAGTATGTCCCTGGAGAGGGACAGATATACTACGAGGGTTCCTTTTTTTTTGTAAGTGGAACTGAAAGGGTTAACATACATTGGTAGAAAAAAAGATAATGACTGTCAAATTTTAATTAAGTATAAAATGCAACACCAGTCCTCTAGCTTTTGCGATATAAACACTAGTAATAATCAAAATTTATTAGTCTATAAATCTTGAGGTTCTTGAGTAAATATAACTACCACAACGTTTATATCCACTGCGCTGCGACTATCACACTAATTTTCTACAACCGTAGTTCAAAAGTACTAACTACTGCCAACCACAGAACAATATTAACGAGAACAGAGACAACCACTCTCTGACGAGAAACAACATCTAGACAGAAAAGACGTTAATATATATATATTTTTTTTAATTTCTTTGCATATACTTACACAATTGTTACTATTATATCGCGCATTTTTTGGAATATAGTGTTAGGATTCAATTTCGTCTCTGGGATGACATCCAAATTCCCTATTACCGGAGACAACCAGTGTCTCTGCTATAACACCTAAACACTAGTCTAGTGTCTAGTATTATTTCATTTTATCCATTGATAGCGGTAGTCCTGTTTTCTGCTTATGGCCGAAAATGTGACAGTTTCTGTTCTGTGTGTGACAGTTGTTCTGTGTTATCTGTGGCGATATGTGTGTAATGTTACTGTTCAATTAAAAAAAATATTAAAATGATGAGAGTTTCTTGTAGATCATTTGGTATTTTTAAGTAATATATTAAAACAAAAATCGAATGTAGTCATAGAAAATAAAAATTGTAGGGCAATAATAAAAGTACCATATAATTTTCATCAAAATGCCTGTTATTCAAGCGGTATGTTATAGGTTATAATTTTTTAAAATTACGTTATATTATTTAATTAAACAGTTTTAATGTGGTTTATATTATAGAAGTTAAAAGTAGGTCACCGCTAGGCAATTTAATAGGTAAAGATGTTACTGAAAAAAATCAGGAGAAAATCGATGAAGAAGAGGCAAAGAAGCAAAGAGAGCATTCATGGAGAACGATGAAACTAACACTGGCTTTCTTTGGCGTTTCTTTTACATGTATGGGAGTTTATATCGTTTTTACCCTAGGAGCTCCCGAAAAAGACATGGAAGGGAATCCAATAAGAGATAATCTTTCCGATCAAAATATAATAAAACAGTACATAATTAGAACATACAGAGAGTTAGATTACTACAGAAGAGTAAGGTAAAATAATTTTTATCAACTGTATTCTTACAAGTTATTTTTACAGCTTATTAAAGAACCTTCAAGAGAAAAGTTATTGCCTGATCCTTTAGAATATCCTTATTTGCAACCGAAATATACGTTAGTCTTGGAATTAACTGATGTGCTTGTACATCCAGACTGGACATATAAAACAGGATGGAGATTTAAAAAACGCCCATGTGAGTAATATAATCACTTTTAACAAAATCATATACAAAATTAACAGTCAAACTTGTAATTTGATATAAGCTCTTAATTATTATTATATTTAGTATACCAACTAATCAGACATGGTGACCTAAATATTGTGGAACATTTAAAACGGATTTGGTAATTTTAGTTGAAAAATTTGTGTATTAAATATTGCTATCAATAATGAATTAATAGATCGAGTAGATGCAATGAAATATTTAGGTGTAATAGTAGATCCCCAATTGTCATTTAATTCTTTTGCTAATTATTTGTGTAAAAAAATTGGTAAAAAGATAGGATATCTTTATAGAATATCAACAAATGTATCCCAGTGGACCAAAAAGGTTATTTTCAACACAATTATTTTACCACACTTTACATACTGTACATCACTACTATTATCGGCTAATAAGACGGAAATTAGTAAACTGCAATTGTTACAAAATAGAGGTATGCGTCTAATCCTAAACAGTGATAATAGAACCCATATAAAAGATATGTTATCTGAATTAAATTGGCTAAATGTTTGGCAAATCATTGAAAAGGCCAATTTAATACTTATATTCAAAATAAAAACAGGTAATGCTCCTAAATATTTTAACAAATTTTTAATAACAAGGTCTGAGTTAAATTCATATCCTATAAGATCAGGTGAGAATTTTCATGTTGAAGTGCAAAATTCGACAAAATTTTTATTTAATGAAGGTCTTTTTAACGGTTTGCCCCAAGATTTAAAACAATGTCAAGATGTCAGTATTTTTTTCTAAAAAACTTGTAAACTTTTATCTTTCTAAAAATTGTTATTCCTAGTTGTTCATTTTATACTAGATTATAGTGATACCTACTTATTGTAATTTTTTTTTCTAGCAAAATGCTAAATAAAAAGGTTTATTATTATTAAATTTTTTTTTGTATCTATACATAAAGATTTTGTTAATTTTCAAACTAACTTGTGTACTATCATATAGGTATAAAAATATAGTCGTGTTTGTTGCTATGTCAGTTTTAAACATATACTTATTTAATTTATTTCAGTGTTGGATTATTTCCTTGAAACCTTACATGGATCCTATGAAATCGTCATTTATACTGCAGAACAAGGAATGACAGTGTTTCCACTAATTGATGCCATAGATCCAAAGAATATAATTGCATACAAATTAGTTCGTGATGCAACACATTTCACTGGAGGACATCATGTTAAAAGTTTAAATAATCTTAATAGAGACTTAAGTAAGGTTATTTGTATAGATTGGAATCCAAAAAATGTAAAATTTAATCCAGAAAATTTATTGAATGTTAAAAGATGGACAGGTAATGATGAAGATACTTCTCTCTTGGATCTAGCGACGTTACTTAAAAGTATGCACGGTAGTTAATAAATTTAACAAACCAATTTGCATGTGTATTTTTTAGCAATTGCGGATAATGATATAGATGATGTGAGAGAAGTTTTAAAACACTACAGTAATTATGAGGATCCAATTGAGGCATTTAGAGAAAAACAGAAACTATTAATGGAGGAACTCGAGCCCAAGCTGCTGCTAAAAGACAGCAGGAACCTTCAAAAGTATCTAGGTGGACACCAAATATTTTCAGTAGGAAGCCATTTTAAATTCTAAAATCATCATAACGGTATATAAATAAAAGATACTTTATAAATTTTTTTTAATCGCATAAAGATCAAGTAATTTGCATGATTATATTATTGTAAAAATGAATTATATGCTTATAAAAATACAGTTTTTTATTGTCAGAAGTTGTTATTAATTGTTAAAGATGAAAATTGTATGGTTTTGCTGTTATTATATTAAATTTTTTTTAAAGTATGTTTTTCCTATTTAATTCAGTTTGACTTTGTTCTTGAAGGGAGAGAAAAAAATTTAGATAATATATTTATGTTTATAAATTAATATTTAAAGTTCGCACTTAAAGTGGTGTAATTTCCAAGTTAACTACAAAAGTTTAATATTACGGTTAACAAAGCTAACATATATTGACATTAATGATTTTTTCCACACTTTGACCGAACAAGATAGGCATCCCGGCGTGGCTAGAATTATTATAAGATAGGATGTTTACGGTTTTTAAACAGCAATAATTTTTCTATAAGCTTTTAAACATCATATATGGTAAGTATTACATAAAGCTGAATCATTTATTATTTAAAATTTCCTCTTAAGAGGGCTAATCCGACTTGTGTTTGTAAGGTAGTTTTTCAAAATTTATTTCGTCCATACGGTTTGGTCAAATTACACCAAATTTGGAAGAGCGGTAGATGAAGGTGCACTAGAGGAGACATGTATCTTATTTTAATTAATTTTCACTTCATGTAGGAAAAATATACACTGTAAATATAGGTAAAATTTGAATGTGACTAGCTCCATAATTATGGACATAAATCGGTAAAATTCATACAAGGCTTCTAGAATGAACCTTCATAATTATGCTCAGCAAGTTTCATATTTCTATTCCATACCATTTCGTTAAAAATAATTTCCTAAATAAGTACCTTTGTCAGTAGAAATGGAGCAAGGAAGTGCTGCCTCTACTGGGAATCACACCGTAACTAAGCCGGCTAGAAACTACTTGAGTGAAGGTATAGTCAAGAGCAAAATTATTCAGCGGCGGATATATAAAAATGGCAAAAACCCTCCGTGAAATTTGTAATAGTGTTTTGATTTGATATATATATTTTAAGTATGTATTTACTTACTATTTTGTTTATATTTTGTAATTATAATAATAGAAATAATAATAAATAATTATTTATGTACTTTTATATCATACAATTTTACATTAATAATTGCAGATACATTTACAAAAAGAAATAAAAATAAGTACACTTCTAGAATAATTTTAATTAATGAAAAAAATACAAATGTAGACCTATCATAGGAATTCTGGGCGGCATCCCAGAGGTGGATTAAAACCTAGTACTATATTCCAAAAAACGCGCATTATGATAATTTGGTATAGGTTGCATATCTCTAAATTGAAATATAATACTTTGACCTTTACTGGATTAGCGTCTGGCTAATGCCTTGGTACGGAGCCACCCAATAGAGCATGTGTTATACTCTCTTGACGTGTGTCGCTACTCCTACTCTCCATTTTTGTACTCAGTGCATACGTACTCTCGTAGTATTTTGTGTCAGCCAGTAACACAGAATTCAAAACTCTGTGCTAGTAATAGCTTTACCTAATCGACGTAAATATATAAATAAGCGAACATTCTTATTTTGATAAATTCTCAAATAAGTTGTTAATTGGTCTTATTTTAGTGTATTGTAGTGGTTGGTGACTTGTTGTGTATACCTACCGGGTAATTTTTTTATTCAGATTCGTATTCGCACCCCCTACAGTTGTAATTCTATAATTAATTCCACTACTACTTTTAACCCAAACTCAATTGTTTGAAGATATTAACAGTTGATTTTCTGTAATACGGTGGTAGTCGCACGGTAACTTTGTTATTTTTGGATATACAAAACTAGATTCGGAATGGATATTATTGGCATAAATTATTTTTTTTCGTCATTTTCAAAGGTTCAGAAGTGATCTCAACGCGTAATTCTTGAATGGAATACCATGTACAGCAGTACATTATTTTTTTACTATGAAACAAAAATTAACTTCACAACTGGAATAAAAAAAAAAATATATACTTGCATTAAAAAATTACACACTGAACTCATTTAAAAATGTCAGAAATTTTATTTTTATACTTTCAACATCCATTTCCAATTTATTTTTTTTGTCTCCAAAACGAAAAACCTACAGTAGTATAAATGCCGCTATGAATAACAGATATTCAACTGTCTATCAACAAAATAATTGAATTTAGTTAAGTATAGAAGATGTTAAATACATTAAGTTGCAGTAGAATTCACTGAAGAAATCAAAAATGCAAAAATAGCCAAGATGACATTTTTATGCCAATACGCAAAATTTATTTTTAGCCCTATACGATTATCCATTCTAAACTTTATTTGTCCAAATCTGAAACAGTTACAGGGGTGCGAAACCAAGCTGAATTATTTATCAATTTTGTGCATTATTATTTTCGAATTGAAATCAGCCACGTGATCTAAATAGAATGGGCAACAAACGTAAATTAGGAGCTTCAATAACTTTGACTCGTAAAAGGTAAGTAACTGAGAATTTTTAAATAATATGGATATGTTCCAAATTATTTTAATTACCTATTTAACAGAGCTGTAAAAAAAGATGGAGAAAAGGTAACTCCGTTCTACCAAGAATATTCTCGACTTGAAGAAGACCTAACTTACCAAAGCGAGACGTTGGCCGAATTCAGTTCTGAAAAGGAAAATGATCTAGAAATAAGTGATATCCAGAATGAAGATATAATGGGTAATAGTAGTTCAGATGAATCAGATGAATATCTCATAGAGCCAGATATTCCTGAGAGTACCTTCAATATCACTGACAGAAGAATAATAGATATATCTTTTTTCTGGAAACAAATTCAGCAAATAAAACATGTACTTTCATTTCAATGCACTTTAGAGAACTGTGAAATTGCCAAGGAAAGAAGATTGGGACTTCAATCAGTAATTACATATCACTGATAGCAGATGTTGTTACTTCATAGTGTGGTCACCCGCTGGATCAATTCATATAGAAAAAATTGAAAAAGATCCAGAGTTTTGGAAAGAGATGATGAAAAAATAAATTGGAACATTTCTACATGAACCACATTCTACCAGAAATTATAAAAAAACCCAATTTAATTTATTATGTATTCTGAATATACAGTGTCCACGGATGGACTTAACTATACTTGTAAATACTCTTATTTTTGATTTTTTGACAGAAAGTTATTCTTCATGAAAACTATTGCTTATTCTGAAAGCTCGTTTGCCATGTTCAGAATTACGATTTAATATAGTGTTCCGAAATGAAGAAAATATAAAATTTTACCCACAATAAAGTACCTTTATTTTAATTAATAGAGAGAAATTTTATAAGAAAAAGTTGTATGTAATGGCAAATGCAGTCTTAATACGAACTTTCATTCAAAAATCAGTTTTTTTTTACAATTTTTTTTCTTAGGCAAAATCTATTATCATTCATCAATAAATAAGTGTTGTTAAATTAGGTTGGCTGTGAGTAATTAAAGTCACATCGACTAATATTTCACTATTTGATGTATTGCAGCTTCAGAATAATTAATTAATTTCACTTTTTGGCATTTTTTATAATTTAGTCAGTTATTGATTATATGGATGAAAGTTCGTATTAGCACTGCACTTGGCATTACAAACAACTTTCTTTTATAACATTTTTCTCTATTCATTAAAATAAAGGTACTTTACTCTTAGCAAAATTTTATATTTTCTTCATTTTGGGACACACTGTATATTAAATCGTAATTCTAAACATGCCTGACGAGTTTTTAGAATAAGCAAAACTTTTATGAAGAACAACCTTTTGTCAAAAAATTTACAAAGTTTACAGGTATAGTTAAGTCGATCCGTGGACACACTGTATATTTATTATATATATATAAATACATTTTGTGTATTTATATTGCACCGCGCGCCCATGAGAACTATGATGTGTCACAGTAGCTCTGCTAGCCCTTGGTAAACAATTTTTCATGTGGTTATATAAAATGAATAGATTATAGAATGTTTTATGAAAATTAAAGAATGCGAAGAGAAAAATGTAAATTGATAAAAATGAAGAGTGGAATATGGTGAGGTACAACACACAACATACAATTACTTATACAATATTACTTTACCCATCAAATAATTACGCAATAGTACCCATAATGGACTACCTAAATCATTTTTCCAGTAGAAACTGCATACACTAAATATTAAACTGTATTATGGAGTATAATATTATTATATAATTAAAATAAAATAATTAGGACGGTTATTTCTATTCTTTAATAATTTACGTGTCAGTAATTCCACTGTAACATTGTTCGAAACCCAAAAAGACAGCAGTTTTTATTTATTAATTAATAATAAATAAAAAAGAAAATAATTATTATTATATTTCAGTTATTATATTTCTCGAGTTGTATTTATTGACCAGAGTGTACATATCGACCAGAACAATAGATTTTATGGCTTTACTCTATCCCGTCGTAATGTGTTGCTAGTTCATGTACTCTGGAACCAAAATTCTTTTCTGCACGACGTTCATTTATTTTATATACGTCTGTCACTTTCGGAACTTCCTAGAAAGAGACACAGTCAACGGAAGCTTTTTCTTAACTAGGCCCCTTAAAATGTGTAATTTCCAAGTAACCATCAAATATCACCTTTAAACTAACCAAACATGAACAAAATTCTCGTCTTATACATTTAAAAGGTAAACAACAAAACATGGGAATTTTTGATAATTCAAGTAAGGATATAGCTTATCACGTTTATATCAAAAAAAAAAAAACGTAGATCATAGATAATTTATTAAAACACAAACTGCTATACAAATTGATGGTTCTGGTGTAGGCACATATTTCAAAAATTAATGTATTACATGGGTAGGTATATATATGTACACTGTAAAAAGATTACAGGACTGTTGGTGAGCAACTGATGCAGTAATATATTTTACATTTAACAAAATTATAAACTAACTTGATCAACATACCCTGGTATACATTTCACAGTACATTCTGCAGCTCTCAATAATTACAAAAGCTGGTGCATTTAATAAACTAATTCAACATTTGTTTAGAAAAAAGTTAATTTACTCTTAAGCCATGTTTAGTACATTGACTCAAACCTCAAACAGTCAACTGCAGAACTTCCAATAGGATACCTTTTTTTATATATAGAAACTTCGTTTGTATCTAAGAATTTCACGGTCCATCATCCAATCAAAGTACCATTTGGCCTTATCCCTTTTGGTTTTACGATATGATGCTCTATCAAAGTACCAGTCACCACCATTCATCTTATTTCTTATGTCACTTCTACCTTTATACAACTTACCTACCCAATAGCCACTTACTGTCTGATTGTCATTATTTTTTTCTAATATAATATAATTTGTGCCAGCTCTGATTTTCCTTTCTTTCAATTTATCATATTTACTATCTTCACTATTGCTAAAGTGCAAATTTTCAATTTTTTTGTTTTTATAATTTTCTGTAATGATATTTTCATTTGTAGTTTTCTCACTTTCCTTATGACTTCTGTGTTTTTTTTGAATTTTTTCTCATTCTTATTTAGATTATAACTAGAATTTTTTCTTTTTTATGTTTCCAAGTGTAATGTAAGTTTTTTGTGTGCATCAAAGTTTTTAGCTTTTTTGCTCCTATGCAAATTGTTTAAGTCATAGCTTTTAGATTTGTAATACTTTATTTTGTCTTTAATGTCTTTATGCCTTTCTTTGATTTTTTTCGTTTTTCATTTATGTTTATTTTAGTTTCTTTCTCTTTCTTAACATCTACTACTTTCTTAAAATCATTTAAATTTTTATTTAATTCTTTTATATTTTCCTTTTCATTGCTTTTAGTTTTCATTAAATTTTTTTTGGTTTAGTCTCAATTCCTCCTTTAATAACTCATATTCCCTTTCAATCAAAAATTGTTCCTTCTCTTCTAAATACCGTTCTTTAATTTTCAAATACTTCGCTATTTTTTTTAATTTCTTCTTTTTTAGTTTTAATTTCCTCTTTTTGTTTCAAACGGTTGTTAATTTGTTTAAGGCATTTGTTTACATTGTATTCCATGAAAATATCATCTGATTTGTGACGTTCCTGGCAGTAGGCTAAGGCAGTAGGTACTTCGTATTTTTCATTAATTTTTTTCTGCTAAATTTTCTTTTATTTCACTTTTGTATTCTTCGTTATAAATAGGCAATTCTTCTTCAATTTGTTCAGCAGAATTAAAATAGTGTCCTAAAAATACGGAAGATGTAGCAAGTAAAATAGTACCAATTAAAACTCCATTACAGTATTTTTTAATAGCAGGAGGGAGTTTGAAGCAAGTTCAAGTCTCTCATTGTGACAATTTTCTTTTGATAAAATTTCCTCATTTAATTTTTTCTCATTGTCTGTGAAATCATTTAATGATTCACAGTCGCTTATAATACTAATACCATCTGATTCCAAGTCAGACTGAACAGATCCTAATTCATGTTCACAAAGTTCTTGTATAGGCTCTTGCAAACAATTTAAATAAAATTGGTTTGAAGAGGCCATTGGAGAGCGAGGTTCGGAATCTACATATGTCCAGTTCATTTTTGGCTCTGTTTTTGGTTGTGAGGCACATTCGGTTGAAACAGGATCCTAAAAAAGAATATTTAACATAATTTTATCTGGTCAACTAGTATTTACAATCCTATACATATTTAAAACCAATCATGAACATATATAATTATATAAATAAATGCATTTAGTTTATTTTCATAACTAGTTATCATAATATTAATGATTTTTCCAGCTCTGGTATTCCAATTTTTTTATTATATTGTTTGAAACATCAAAATTATAAGTTTTACTTATATATACTTCTCTGGGTGTTTAGATTTTACTAACTATACTGTTAAATCACAATAAAATTTACATTATTTACAAACATATTAAATTATATTTGCACATATTAGCTGGAGAAATATCTATTGACTTACATCAATACTTTGTCTTTGAAAGGCATCATCCTTATCATTTTTTTTCATATACATTGTGCATAAAATTTTCTTCTTCATTATTACTTTCATGAAGGTGGCTACTTTCACTGATAACACTGATTCCATCAGATTCAACATCCGATTCTATATTGTCATGATTTTTGTAGACCTTGCTATCTTCCAAATTCTCATTATGATTGAGCGTTGTAGCTTCTTCAGCTATGTCTATTGTATTAATCATAATCCAGCTAGATTCTATGTTTTCTTCATTTGGATCATCCATATTTCTATAAAAATTCAATTGAAATAATTTTTACTCTATTAAAATCCCTTGGTTTTGTCAAAATTGGGGAACAAAATCAAAAATTTCTTGCAAATAGATATTTAAAAGCGAGATAATTATATAGACAAGTTATTTATTTTATTATAATTTGATTTTAATTTTCAAATAATGTGTACCTTTCACTTTTTATTTACATATATTTAAATTTTACAAAATGTTTTATGTACAAATATTTAACTGAAATTAAAAATTGTGTTTGGTTAACCTTTCCTCTTCTAAAATTTTATAATATAGGTACTTATATTGTTTCTTCTTTATTATATGAAGAAATGTGTAAAATATAGTTCTTCACCTAATATTACAATTTTCGCGTTGCATGTAAATTGCAGATTGGTGTTAGTACGTTTTTAATTATTATTTATTATGACGAAATTTAAGAAATTATTTTGCAATAAGTAATCAAATAAGCTTTTGTTTAAACACAAAACATATTTTAAATTATCAGACCTAAAAATAGGTTTCATTATTAAGCTTATCAAGATACTTACGCACAATCTAGACCGTGATATTTTCCTTTTGCACACCTAGTAATTTTTTATATTTTAACTAGCCAATATACCAAAAGTGAAAGGTTTGTTGAAGTCGTAAAATATTTACATTAAAATATTATATTTTACCCTTACCTGTAGATTACAGACACATTTCACACATGTACTTTTACTAATTATAGATTCTTTGTTTTAACATATTGTTTTCTCATTTATGCAAGTCAATATGCGTAGGAAGTTTGTTATTGTTTTGTTATGTTATGACAGAGACAACCACGTTATGATTCCTGAGTTGTCAAAATATTCGACCGTCATAAAAGGTGGAATTAAACCCAAGATCACTGATCAAACCTACAGAAGAGAAAAAAAGATCAAACCCAAATATAAAGAATTTTTTGGCGAGAAAACAGCTAACCCGGTCAACTATAAGGCATATTTTTGCCCTACGACGCCTGAAACATGTTTACTAAAAATTAGTGCAGGAGTGGGACTCTGTTCACGCCACTTAGCGATCATTAGAATTCTATAATCGAATCCGATAGTTCGTCAAAGTTTTACTCTGTTCAATCGCCAGCGAACTTAGAAATCTATTCGTGTATTCTCGGTAGTTTTCCTTTATGCTCTGCCGAAAAGCTAGGGAATTTTTTATTAGTCAATGATATGTTTACATGCCTGGAACATTTTTATGCTTCAATTTGTCAACATTCCAAATAATAACCTCAAATTCTCTGATTTATGGTGTAGAAAATAACTTTTTTCTTTAAAGTTTTATATTTATTTGCCGTGGTAAGTGTTATTTTAATACATTTATGAAAAATTAGATGTTAAAGACCTATTACATGCAAGTCAAGTTTTATCGTTTTTTAAATGTGTTCAGTATTATAAATACTTTGTAAATGATAATTTTCAGATGTTACCGAATCAGATTCTAAACAGAATTATTGGTTTACAAGAGGATGAGAGAAGGGAATATTATCGTCATTTTAATATGGAACGGAGAATAATGAGGGAAGACAGTGACCCATTTACACTAAGCAACAGTTTATTTAAAGATTTGTTTCGTCTTAATAAGGAAATGGTACATTTTCTGTTACTCAACTTGTCACCACATATGCAGAACAGGGCACTGGCAATCGAACCAAGACACAAAATTTTTGCAGCACTTTATTTTTTTTGCAACTGGGTCATACCAGAGAACAATTGGTCAGAGTTGGAACCTCTCATTATCTCAACAGAGTGTGTCGAGATGTATTAAAGAAGTTAGCACTCTCATTGTGAACCATTTAGCACCAGACTGGATATTATTTCCTAATACCCCCAATGAAATTAATAAAGTTAAAGCTCAGTTTATGAGGAAAACCCGATTCCCAGGAGTCTTGGGAGCTATTGATTGCACACATATATCAATCATAGCGCCGGTTGTAGAAGAACACAACTATTTAAACAGAAAAGGATATCATTCTAAGAATGTTCAGATTGTAAGTAACATATCACTTGCCTATTTTAGTACGAAGTAATTAAAAATGATTTATTTTCAGATTTGTGATGCTGATCTCTTAATTTTAAATATAAACAGTCGCTACCCTGGGGCAGTTCATGACTCATTTATATGGAGAAATTCTGTAATTCATGAAGAATTGCGTCATAGATATAATGCAGGTGATGAGATAAGCTGAAATTTGCATGTTTTTTTATTATTTTATTATTATTTAATGTTTTCTAGGTGACACCAATAGCTGGTTATTAGGAGATTCAGGCTATCCACAGCAGCCTTGGTTAATGACACCAATTGTTAATGCTGCTCCTGGCACACCTGAGTTTATTTATACAGAAAGACACGTACTTTCAAGAAACGTTATAGAAAGGTTAAATGGAGTTTTTAAAGGACGGTTTAGGTGTATATCACAGGAGAGAAAATTAAGATATGATCCTGTCACTGTCGGTAAAATAGTTACTTCATGTGCGGTTTTACACAATTTGTGTATAAAGGGAGGTCTTCAAATGGACATCAACATCCCTGCAGAACTTCCAGAACATGTAGAAGTCCAACATATGGATGATTTTAATAATGGATTCGATGCACGGAGACAGTTAATCGCTAAATATTTTGCATAATTGTTTCAGTTACATTTAATAAAATTTACATTTTATATTGTAGTTTTTATTACATCTTAAATAAAATAAAACACATACCTAAACATAATAAATATAATATGTATGTAGAAAAATATAGCAACATTTTGATAAAAAAATAAATTAAACAGCCTTCTAAAGTAACCACCGTTAAACAGGTATCTAAATTCAAAAATATAATTATTTTTTATTTTCTTGTGCATTTGCGATTCTCTTTATATCTCCTGCAATGGAAGCTATACTTTCTTGTATGCTTCTTAAAACATTTAAAGTTTCATCATTCATTAATTTTAATTGGCTTGATAAAAAGTCATTTTGTTTTCGTCTTGGCAAACTTTTACTTGCTCCTATATTACTACTAGTTGCCTGTACTTCGGACTGTACCTAAAAATGTATATATTATATCATATCAATTAAACAATATATTTAATATTTTACCAACCTCTATATCATTAACTGGTTGATCTAACTGTAAATTATAATTATGATCCACCAAATCTACAATATTTGAATTATTAAGGTCCATTGCTGGTATTTCATAATAATTGATTTCATTACTTATTTCAGCTTTCTTTGGTTGATTATTTTCCTTGTTCACACAAACCTACAATATCAATATAGAAATTTACCAGATTTCAAATGAAATCTATTTGTGCTGTCGCTGTCAAAGTTATAAGCAAGAGCCATTCTCTGGACAATTATAATTCACATATACGATACAAAGAAATTAATTCTTGTATAACTTTTTAAAATGACAGCAGATAGATTTGAAATAAGATTTATACTAAACGAGGAAACCGATGCTACACCAAACAAACCTTGCTTTTCTTTCCTGACTGATTAGTAAACGATTTATTTTGAATACTACTGGATGAACAAGAAATTGTTCTCTTTATTCCATATTCCATTTCGGAATCTCCTTCTAAAGCAGTTGTGCCCATTAAAGCTAACAACCTCTCCTCATTATGTGATAATATAACTATATTCTGAGGAACCCCTCCACCAGTTTGTCTTTGATTTTGTCTTATCTTGGCAGCTTTTGATTTGGTTTTACATTTCCAATCGGCCAGAGTCTATAAAGGTTAATAAAAATTAATACATCAAAAATGATTTTATAATACATTTACTTTCTTCCACTCTTCGGTGGTCTTTTCTCCGTAACCCAAAGCATTAAGTTGTTCGGTTAGATCGGTCCAAAGTTTACTACAGCTTTGCCTCCCATTCAAGCCATGGAATCTGTTGGTAATTATTTCATTATGATTCTCTGCAAATTGTATTAACACATTCCAATGATCATTGGTGACTCTCATTTTATATAATAAATTATTATTACTTTAAAGTAGTGTGAAATCAATGACTAATAAAACTTGTTATTGTTAATTTAGGTTAGAAATGTTAGAATGTGTCAGAACTAAGTTCGGTTAATTTTAAATTATAAACTATCACTATCTCCCTCACAATTATATACATGCTCAGTCATACACATATAGCTTTCCTTCAGGCGATAGGGTTGTAGTGATCGTCTTGTGGCGTTCTAAAATGTTGAGGTGGGGGAATAAAAACACGATCAAAAATGAAACCAGAGTACCAATCACACTAAGATGAAGTTAGTAATAGAATTTCAGCGGCTACAGAGTCCCACCCCTGATTGGTTGAATTATGGAGTGTAGAGAAGGAGGAACGTCTCTTATGGACGGTACGTTCAAAATGTGGTCTGAATTCTGTAAGGTATGAGATGTGGCGCTGATCGTATTATGGGATTGAGTCTGAAGTTAAACACTTACTATATCTCTGAAACTAGCTTCAGATTCTATAAACTAACGAAAACATAATATTATGTAGGTGTTGAAAAGAATTATACAGCGTAAAAAAATAATAAAAATAGTCAAAACAAAATCACGTAGAATACCTCCTCTAAATCAGCGCCACCTATTCTTCCATCGAAAATCCGATCACATTTTTTAACACGGAGACGTTTCTCCTTCTCTACACTCCATAGGTTGAATATAAATCTTCTGCCGCGTCATTGGTTACAACAATAAACTGTTTGCACACGCGTGTAAGTTTGCTGCGGTTTAACATTTTCGCGAGAAATTGAGTTAAACGGCTTATATCCAGTTCGCCAAACTAGCAAACCATGCTTGTGAGATGTGTTTGGGATTGAATTTATATATCTGCCTTTATCAATTTGTGTTTAGTCACATAATAGGTGCGTTCTTTCTAACTGAGATCTCAGTTAATCCAAGTAGTTTTACGGTTACGGAAATAAAGGCATAGTTACAGCCTTTATTTACGCAGTGTAACCGTGAAACAACTTAGATTAGCTGAAATTGGTGGTGGAAAGAACGCAACTATTATCTGCAGAATCTCAGGACCTACTGAGATATTCGACCAGTTAGAAATGATCGAAAACAGATACTATATCAGAGACTATATTGATTAGGCCATTCTTAATGATGTAATGTTGGAATACCTATTTGGATTTTCGCGACTTATTAAGTAAGTAGCTATTCTTCTTTATGATATTGTAATAAAGCTACAGCTAAATATGTATTGCCATTTATCCAGTATTACTTGATTCAGGACTGTTAGATGAAGGGGAGCTTTCAACATACACATACATAGTCATGTTTAGAGATCTACCTGCTCCCGCAAGAAACAGAGGTAGGTATGTTCGCCGGTATTACTATAAGTTTTGATTTTTACTCCAAGGATGACGTCATCAAACAAGTTCAACTTTGATCTCGCTAGAAATGGCACCTAGCGAACAACTTTCCTCCTTTATATTTCCTTCTCGTTTGCAGCAAGAGTAAAAATGTTTAGTTCTGAGTAAAATATGATAGCGTCTCGATGATGTTGTTGTTCACTAGCGAACAAAAATCAGATTAAAATATCTTCTTTAGAGTAAATATTAGCGACCAGTGAACAGATCTGCTTCCACCGTGCTCTCTCATTTCATCAAGCTAATAACAAGCGCCTGTAATCTGAGAATAAGTTCCGGGGGAATATGTCGCCTATGTTGGGTCAGAAAGTCCACCAGTATAGAATCTCTTTTTTCCAGAGTGCAGGGCAGTGGCATTGACACATATGCCATAAAATCAATTTTTCTAGACCACATACTCTACATCTGGCGTTACCCAAGTATGCAGTGGCTGATTGACCGTGGTGGCGATCGCCACAACGTCCCCGGTCCAAAACGCCCCTTACTCGATTTCAAAAAGTGTCCTTTTGCTAAAGAAAAGTATTCCAAGATTAGGTGCATAAAAAAGTCTGTTTAAATATTACCCTCGCCGCTTCTCGGTACAAATCGCCACAACCATCAACAAGTGTTAGTCCGCCACTGCCAGTATGTGGAAGTGTCTATTTAGTTTACGGTATGTCCTGTTAATAGACTTACAATAATCTGCAGGTTATTTTTAACAGCTGAAGACAAGGCTTGCCTAACTTACGACTGAGCTATGGCCATTCTACTATTCCTGCAGCAGCTTAGGTTAATCCACGAGTCAGTGTGGCTTCAGTATGATATGAATCTTTATCAGGGAATCGTGGAGCGTTATGTTCGATTCTGGGCCATGCAATCTAAATATAGCAAAATAAGTTGCATTATGATAAGATTGATAAGTATATTTTTCATTGCAAGTTGTAACTACTACTGAACGATTGTAGCTTGGCACTTGGCGGCGAAAAGAGAAAAAATATAGCTAGTGTGGGACAAAGACGAACCAAACCTCTTTACCAATGACTTCAGAATGAAGTCATTGCTCTTTACAGTGAAAGGGTGGGGTTTAGACCACTGCGCATCCTAATTCAAGTGCCAATCTAGAATCGTTGACTAGTAGTATATCGACTATCGAGCGAGTCAACTACCAGCTTGAACCTGGTGGTCGAATCATAAACTACCAGGTAAGAACGCTTACAATAGGCAGTTCTCATGATATTTTATTATTTCAAGGTCAGTACGATTTTGTTGACTTCAAAGTTAAACTTAGACTAGACTGTCAATTGTTCAAAACAGTGTCGTTATTTTATAAATATTATTAATAAAATCTATTCACGATGTGTGCTAAAATGGCATTTCAGCATCAAGCTGGAACGGCAATGGAATGTTTAAGCGTATGTAAATAATTTGTTTTTTTTTTTCTGCTAATTTGTTGACAAAATAGTGTAATTCATCCATGACTCATTTACATAATTTTTGGTCTGTTCACTAGTATTTACTAAAGTATATCAAATAAACATATTTATAGATTCCCATTACCCTCCACAAAGAAGTAGATGGAGATACAATGAGATGTGGGTTTAAGATCGGAGGAGGTATCGATCAGGATTACCATAAAAGCCCCCAGGGATATACTGACAATGTAAGAAAAATTGCACTTGAACATCACTAACTGAAATTACCTACTTATTTGACTAACATTATACTCTCATGTAGCTCAGTTTAACTAGAAATAATTGTAGTTGTAATGAGGAGAAATGATCGACAAATATTCACATATGCATTATTGCATTCAGGACTTTGTAACTTCTTCAAATAAATGTAATAATTATTTCTTGTGTATCTATTTAGAATTTGTTATTAGCGATAATGCTGATAATTTTAATTTTATCAGCAATTATATTTATAAATAAGATATCAGTATTTACCTATTATTATATATTTAATCAATAAATCTTTCAAACAGATCATACTTATTAAAAATAATTTGCAGGGAATATATGTAACAGAGGTCCATGATTCTAGTCCTGCATCAAGAGCAGGTCTTCGGGTGCATGATAAGATATTACAGTGTAATGGATATGATTTTACTATGGTAACCCACAAGAAGGCAGTAAGCTATATAAAGAAACACCCTGTGCTTAATCTATTAGTTGCTAGAAAAGGAGTAACATCTACATAAATTATATTTATCTAGTGTTTTCTTCATCATTCCATTTTAAGTTACCAAACATTTCCATTTTTTAGTTATTAAGAGCAGAGTTACAGTATATGTACTCTGTATGTCAGTTAAAATATGATTCTTATTTTATGATATATTATATTTGTGTTTTTATAATAATGATGAAATTGAAATATGTATATTGTTACTATTATTTATGAGTCTAACATAAGTTGTATTTTAAATGTTTAATGTAAATTCAACGAATATATATATTATGTGTACTTGTATACTGTCCATTAATGTACCCAAATTTGAAATGTTCAAAGCATGATTGTAAAATTAAGACTGCATAGATTTTAACTTTTTTCTTATATTACAGTTTTTGAATGTTTTTTTTCTTCTGATCTATCTAAAATTTTACTAGTTGCCAATATTTGTTAGATTGTTAGGTTTTTATGTCAGTATTTTATAGGCAGGTAATAACTATAATACTAGAGAACTTTAGATGCATATTTGCATGTATTTTTTTTCTAATAAAGAGTTTTGATTTTTTATGATTTCTTTTATTAACTGCCTGTAAGATTCCAAAAATAACGCACAGACTACATGCAGACATGAAATATTTTTTTTATTCAAAGTAGGACTGATCTGATATTTAATCCTGGCATTTATTTTGTCAATTAAAAAATTAAGTGTATGTCAATCTACATAGCAGAGATGTGAAATTTTGATTTGTCCTTTTCTCTAATGAAATTTTGATTTTGCAGAGTTGTGTAATATATAAACTTGCACCACTGCAGTATTAGGATTACATTTTATTTCCAGTACCTATGTAGATAATTTAATTTCATGTTTAGGACTTGCTTAACTATAAATTAGAAAAAAATTAGTTAAAGAATGCACTCAAGGACTGAAACATGTTATTTTGTAACAAGATATATATTTAAATTTTATTTATTTACTATGTAATTGTTTAAAGTTTCAACAATTTGTCGCACATTTTTTATGTATTGAAGCAAGACAGAAGAGGCATAACAACCACAGATTACCTTTGTGATAACACTGATAAAACAGTATATAGCATATATAAGCAATTGAATGGTGTTATGCAACAGAGATCCAACCCACAAATTAAAAAAAATATAAAATAATATACTTGTTTTCAACATGGTAATGACTGGCGCCATCTATTGACCCTTTCGTTAGAAACATGGACTTGAAAATAACCAATATATTAATTGCAAAAAGGATTCTTGATACAGGAACTAATAATATCTGGGTGTATTTTTTCAATTCAATAGTGATCCAGGAAGCATGGTATTTTAAAAATGGCGAGAAATATTTCTTCAATCGGTTACAATAAAGATCCAGGCAACTTGGATCTTTGTTGTATATTTTGTAACGAAATATTTGTTTCATTTGAATAATGCAACAAGGAATAACCAAGCTTCTATAGTGGATTAAGCAGAATATTGAGGAAGATGTAGACGGCTTTAATGGCTCTCTAGACTTTGATTGTGAAAAGGATTAAAAGAACTATATATTTTGTTATATTATGTTTATGTTTTTAAAAGAAATAATAGGTTTTGGTCCCGTAAGAGGTCTTTAATTTACAGAAAAAAGTAATATACAACAAAGATCCAAACCACTTATTTTTTGTTTATTAGGGTGTATTGAATTAAACGTTATGTTTTCATCAAGACAAAAACTTGATTTCATATAAACAAAACATAATTTGTAAAATTTCTCTAAATCAAGAAAAAGATAGCGAGAACTATGACAATCTTTGAACGCCATTTTCTCGTTTAGGTACTTCAGTGGGTTGGATCTCAGTTGCATAACACCATAGAATAGACCAGCGACCTTAGGTCGCTGGAATAGACATACCTATCATAGGGGTTTACGAAAATTGGAGCGGTGTATACCGGTACTCATTCTGTCTCTCACATATCTCACTTTAATGACTGAGATATCATCACATACCGGTATACACCGCTCCAATTTTCGTAAACCCCTCATAACACCATTCAGTTGTAAGATTCACACACATGTATAGTATACAGAGGTATATATTTGGTTGCATAATTACAAATTTATATCTCATACAGTGTTGTCCGATCGATAAATCGAGTAATCTTAATACATAAAAATAAAAATATTTCCTTTTTGACACCCAAAAATTCACTTCAGATTTGAAATTCAGACCAGTTTTATGGTGTCATAAATTTTCATGTATGTAGAATATTGTAAAATACATTTTTCGAAATACCGTGCCACATTTAAATAAAATTGTTGATATTTGTACATTTTGAATGGATTTTAGTAAACCTAATAAACCAATTAAATTTGCATTTTTGTCTTTTTTTCTTTCCCTTTGTTAAAATTTCTTCAAAAGAAATTTTCAGTGATAACAAGGATTATTAAATATATGGATGACAACATCGCACTTACATCATTACATCAAGTTTTACAGTTTACAATAGTGCGTTCTTAAATTCAACATTTTGATGTGGTGGAATAAGTTGAACCAATCAGAATACAGAATATTTCAAACCAACCAGTCAGAATATGTTACAGAGATCCATCGACCAACACATCTAAATGATGATGAATTTAATAGTGATTTGCACTTAAAATAGGACAGAGACACATTCAGTGCATCTGTTTTAACCATAGAAAAATACAATTGCCTGTGGTTTTAACCAATGGTTAGCAGAGGGTTGTCTCTGTGGTTAGAATCTATAGATAAATATAGTCATATTTTTTATTTTAAGGTTATGAGTACTTATTTTTATATAAGCAGAGACATTGCTTGTCTCTGATATAGGTAATTAATTAGTAATTAACAGTTAATGATTTGTTTATGCAAGTGCAATGAAAAATGGTGGTACTACTCTTAATACCTGCGCTTATTATAGCAGTAATTCTTAAATGTTTAAAACCTATAAAAAATATTTCAATAAAAGGAAAACATGTAGTGGTTACTGGTGGTTCTAGTGGAATTGGAAAATCTGTTGCTATTTTGGCAGCCCAACGAGGAGCTCAAGTAACAATATTAGCTAGAAACATCGACAAGTTAACTGAAGCTCAAGAGGAAATAAAGAAACATTGTGTCAATGAGGAACAAATGATTACTAAAGTGTCTGTCGATGTTGCCAATTATGAGGATGTTGAAAATAATTTATGTGAATTGGAAGAAATTGTTGGGCCAATATTCATGTTGGTTAATTGTGCTGGTATTGCAATTTGTGGAAAGGTTGAGGATTTTACAGTTCAAGAAGTTAAAAATCTTATTGACGTGAATTTTTTGGGAACGTTTTATCCAATTAAAGCAGTTGTATCAAAATTTAAAGAAAGGAAGGAAGGAATTATTGTCCTTACATCTTCACAAGTGGCGTTAATGGGTATGTATGGTTACTCAGTGTATTCTAGTTGCAAATTTGCTCTAAGAGGTCTTGCCGAATCACTTTATATGGAAGTGAAGCCTTATAATATTAGTGTAACTCTTGCTTTACCACCCGATACTGATACGCCTGGATTTGAAACTGAAAATAAAACAAAACCCAAAGAAACCAAACTTTTATCTGAAACAGGAGGACTACACAAACCAAATGATGTTGCTAAGAAACTTATGGATGATGCACTAGTATGTATATATTTATACATATAATGCCAGAGATGTTTGCTTCCTATATCAATTTAAAAGAGTTGTTTTTGTTTTTCAGAGTCAAAAATTTTTCAGCTACATTGGATTTGAGAGTTTCATATTAACAACACTTTGTATTGGAATGAGTCCATTTAGTTCTCTTTTAGAAATACTGATCCAGGCTATAATACTAGGGCCATTAAGATTGATAGGAGCATTTTATATTGTGTCTTTCAGTAAAATAATTAAGAAATGTTTCCTTGAAAAACAGAATAAAAAAAACAATAAAATTTAAACCAACATAATTATATTTTTGTTAGAATATTTTTGACTTTTATGGGATAATAATAAATAAATCATCAGAATGCCTTTAAAATATTTTATTATAAATTACTTAAAACAAACCATAGGTGTTAAATATGTATTGAAATATATAGAATACATTTACATATATGTGTTTTGATTATTGTCTTAAAGTTAGTTCAAAGTGTTACATAGCAAGTGCCAAGCATTCCACATTTAATATTTCAAGACAAGTTGTTCCTAGTTTTATAGTTGTCTAGATAGATATCTCGTTACTTATTTGTTTATTACTTTCCTGTTATATATTTGACGAACTGCATTCCCTTATTTATATTTCAGTTTATAACGATAAAATCATTAACGTTTTAATTGATAAAATCATTTTAATTATTATAGTTGTTTAGTCATGTTTTATGTCTAATATGTTAGTGTTTGAAAATAACAATATAATCTAAGAGATGAATGTAATTTTAATCATTTATTAAACAAAATAACAATTACGTGTCATTTTATTTAATTCCACATAACATTTTTATATTGTTTCTTATTGATTATTGATGATATTCATGATAACAAAAACTATTGTATCACTATAATTTTAAATCATATGTAGATTTATAGTTTATTTTAAATTTATTTGCAGTATAAAAAACGTCGACTGCTTTGATGGCCATAAAGGGATTCGGTTTTAGTTATCATCAGTAGAAAAGCAATTTTTGTTGGTCACTTGATGAAAACACTGCCTTAAAATTTCTCTACAAACATTATTTTGAGAATGCACGAAAATTGTGTTGCAGTACACAATTGAGTTAATTTAAAATAATAGTTAAGGCTTGAAAATATTAATTTTTTACATAGGAAATTGAAGCTTTTTTGTTATGGAATTTCAAATATTTACAGATAGTATGATAGGAAAACCATATTTCTAAAACCGGCTAACGGATTATTAATACCTCTTATTCAGTTTTAATGATGTAATGAATTTCTTTGAACATTGGTAGATAACGTGATGCTGATAACATTTGACAGTTAAATATTTAAAAATCAAATTTCCCGCTGCTTTTTAGTGACATGAGTTTGCGCAATTTGAAATGTCTATCCATTACTAGCGTACGTTGTAATGTGTCAGTTGTCAGTCGCGGCTGAGATATAAGTAAACGATTTAAAAGTGCATTGCGAATACGTATTATTTATATTTAATTTATTTTTCCGTACTTAGTAATATATAGTTTCAGTATACAATAACATATTTTAGTTATGGATAGACCAGATATTCTACAAGTAGGGTCAAGTATCAACATTAAAAGAACCGATGGTAAGTATCTAAATTATTTCAGTTACATTCGTTAACTGTCATGAAAAACTATTAAAATATTTTTTTTTGTGTTTTTATATTGACCACGACTAAAGTTTTTATTCGGCAATTCTTTAAAACCTGCTAATAAATAAATCAGTTGTGCATGCCAACAATTTTCATGGAAATGTACATTGGGTTCTTAGAAAACAGTTTTAGGATCACCAGCCTTATTTCCACATGTTTTTGTATCCACCACCGATCATATGGGATATTACCGCTATTAGTTTAATGTAAAATTAATTCGACGGTTATATAAAAAGTTAGGTTACATCCCCATCAAAGTGTGACTCTTTCTATTCTATTTTTGAGTTAGTCACTTGTACAGCAAAATAAAAACATTCCATTTAATCTATGAATAGCTAGGTTTCATGCACTTTTTTCTCATTTAATTATTATATCCACAACCTAGAAAATCTATTAATTAAAAATAATTTAGGTACTCTATTCCTATTATTGGAATCTCGGGAATAATAGACAATTTCAGTTGTACCTACTGTTAATGCATATTATCTTATGATAGGTGTAGGTACATAAAAGAAGGTTGTACAGTGAATTGAACTTAAATATCTTATTAAATATTATTTTTTATTAAACATTTTAACATTTTTTCTGTATAGTTTTCAATTAAGATCTCATAGGTACCTAATATTTAGTCATTTTTCAAAATTTCAATGAAATATATTTTTTTATATATACCTATACCAAGTGGGCAATGGGAAAATGGCAGCAATTTAACGAAAATTAATGTGAAATCAATTAATAAATATAATGTGATTTCAATGGTTTAATTGATGTAAATTTTTTACAATGACCATGTGTTTTCTTTTTGTGTGGGCATTGTGAATCACTAAATATACCATGTTAACAAAGATTGTGATATTTGTTTGTTTTTTGACAATTGCTAGTAAAATTGAAGCAAATTATGTGATGACAATGGAGATGACAATATTAAAAGGTGTATTTTTTATATAAAAAAATTTGTAGAATTATATTGACAATGACATTTTAATACTAAGTAATGGTAATTTTGAAAATGTAAACAAAATCTCTGTAGCTCATATTATGAACTTCCTAAAAAGGTAAAAGTCATTCAGCTCCAATGAATGTTGAATTATAAGTAATAATTATTATTACCTACAGCAAATCTATTGAACTTCAAGATGAGGTGACTCACACCTGCTAGAAGTAAATATTGGCACTTATTTGCAATAAATAATAGAATACATTAATATTTTGACTTTAACATGCAGTCTAATATTTTTTTAAACGATGTGCCTTCGGTTATACCTACCTATATACAAACAAAAGAAACTTTATTAAATTTATTATAATAATTAAAAAAACACCGTTGTGGTACTGGCGAGATTACAAGAGCACATGGGCTGAGTGATACCTAATTGCCATAAGACATAATTATTAGACCCTTTATGTTAATCTGGTTTTGGAGAAAAATTCTCCAGATGTAAAATTAAAATTTTTTATATTTCGAATTTTTGGGTAACACATGGTTCACCAACGAGGACAACATGACGTAAACGTGAACACGATGGTACCTTATATGGGTTGCACTCTGTAAGGCAAGGTCGTCTTACCTGATTCAAACTGCGGCACAGGGCCAATTACTATTGACTATTGTAATATTTTCTAGTCAGTTTTAGTATAAAAAAAACAGAGGCGTTTAGCATTGTGAATTATTTATTTATTATCGAAACACGTTTACCGCGAAATTTTAAATGTTTTGACATTATTAATGTGTATTTATTTGTCCTTTTATAAATGTATTGTTTAGTAGTGTTCTTAATATGCGCGTATTTTATTTTAAAAACTATACTGAATGTAAAAAAATCCGCCAAGGTATGACAAGGGTTAGTATAATAATTTAAATAAATTTTAAAAAAATATATTTGTGGCTTGGCTTGTTAGTTGTTTCCTCGGTTGCTTGGTGGTATGATTGAAATTTGTTAGTGAATTTTTTTTAAACCAAATAAAGCCCAAGTTTAGTATTTAAACATTTAAATATGTACAGTGTTCGTTAAAAAGTTGTAGGCGTATGGAGGACTGTTTTATTATTGATTTATCAGACGTACTTGCCCACGAGATTATTCCCTGGAGACTACTTACCTACCTATTTGAAATTTGTTATAAGCATATAAAATTTAGTATAGGAAGGATCGATCGTGAGGCGGTAAATTCACGGGCAAATTGCAATTTTATTAGAAGTTGTTTCTAACAAACTAATTCAAAATGTAAAATTTTGGCCGCCCGCCCGAGCGCGTATTTTAAAAAATTTTACTAGTTTTTATTACTGGTTTTATTTTTTGGGGATTATTTTGTCAATAGGCTTTAGTTCGTTGGAGTGAATCAAACAAATTTCATATTCACAATATTTGAATCCATTTAGAAAAGAAAATTATGCTTTGATTTTAATTAATGTACTTAATTATTGTTGAAATATTAAAACATTTATATTTTGTCTGGTGTAAAGAGAAGAAAATTACTAGGTACAGGGTGATTCATATAACGTTCTCACCCCGATTTGTGGTTTGTCCTTGGAAATAAATTAAAAATGTTTAACGTAACAGTATTTTTTCCAAGGATTTCAAAAATTTCAACAAAAACAATTAAAAGTCAAATAAAAGTGGGAAAAATGAAGTAATGTTTTTTAAATAGAACGCCCTGTATATTTTTACAATTTTGAAAGAAGATTTAAATTCTCTTTTCAAAAATATAACGTAACATATATTTACCTTCATATTTAGTAAAATACTGATGATAATAATTGAAATAATTTATAAGAATACATTACAAAGGAAATAACATCAAATCAAGCAAGTAACATCAAATATCTTAACGAACAAATAATATTTATATTTAAAGGAACTGTTCAAAATGTCCTCCATTATTTTCCATATAAATAGTATATCGTTTATATATATTATTCATTACATTTTGTAACATGTTGGAGTTATTTATATTTTCTATTTCTACTGAAATCTCTACTTTCAGTTCTTCTACACTGTTATTTCTATTTTTATAGACTTCAGTTTTCAAGTGTCCATAAAAAAGTATCCAGTGGATTAAGTTTGGGCTTCTTGGAGGCCACGATATAGTTCCATGCTTTCCTATCCACTCTGAGTATTTGTTATTTAAACAAATCCGAATAGGTATAGTGTTATGCACAGGTGCTAAATAATATCATTTAAGAGACCTATAGGCACTATTCTGTAAATATGTTCCTCTATTTCATTTTGAAATAAATTAAAATATCTGACTCCAGTCAAAGCTCCATTAAAGAAAATGGGGCCTACAACTTTGTTGTTTATTATGCCATACCACACTCCTATTGAATTTCTTCCTTGGAATCTGATTTCATATATTTTGTGTGGATTTTCACTGACCAGCGGTGTGAATTTTTTCTATTAAATATGCCTGCTGGTTGAAATTTGCCTCATCACTCCATAATATATATTTAAAAATATGATTGATTAAAGCAAATCTATTTAAAATATTATTGCAGTATTCTATATGTTTGTTTTTATTATCTTCATGTACCTAACATTTGTACTAGCTGTATTTTGTATGGCGTATATTTATGCTTTTTTTAAAGTTTTTTGAATGGACTTGCAAGATATATTTAAATCTCGAGCAGCATCACTAATCGAATGAGATGGATTTTCCTCAAAATAAAGTGTAATATTTAACTCATTTTCTTCTGTTAACACAGTTTGATGTTTATTTCTAATTTTTTTATTGTGCACTGATCCCCTTTCTCTAAATCGTCTATTTAATTTTTCAAAATAAATGCGATGTAGTACTTGCCTGTCAAGGATATTGAGCAGTATATATTTTATGAGCAACACAAGAGTTTTTATGTAGAGCAGTCCGAGGTCACCTGGCCGCCAGAGCCGTCATATGACTCATATGTTTACATCATATCATAATACTTGAATAAGTATATTAAATGGAAATAAATTTTAACAATAATGTTACATTTTATAAAAATTTGTATAAAACTCACCCTTTTAAACAGATTTATGAAGTAGTTTGGTTGTCGTCATCACAAAGTGGGGAAGATCTATAGTATAATAGCATCAGGTATGTTTCTACAGCTGTCTCTGTCAGCGATGTTCGCTTTGGTGAAAAAATATGTTTGTATTTTGAAAATGACCGTTCGACATCGACGGATGTAATACAGGTATAAGTAAAACAATCTGTGAACTCACTTAACGAAGTTGTAGATGCACCATCACAAATTTGTCTTAATTTGATAAAATCAGGATCTTTCTGTAATACACTCTCGAATTTTTCACTAACGCGATTATTTTTTGCGTCATTTATAGCCTGTAGCTGTGTTTTTACGTCGTCCACTATTTGCAGCGATTCCACTAACGACAACGAACTATTTTGCAATTTTTCTATTGCGTCGTGTAGTCCCCTATAATTGTTATTAATACTTTTTAAATCTGTTTCAAGGGAAACGCCTTGAAAGCTTGTCTGGCTTTCCCTAATAGCTGCAGCCTCGTTAGGGTTGAACTGTAGTATCACAGCTTTTATTTGTTGAAAATATTCAGCATAATAAAAAGCCGTGGAAATGTTGGTTTAAGAGGGTCCAGTACACGTACTATAATATTTAAAATAGAATTTTTTTTACAATCTGTCGTCTCGTCAATACATAACCAGAGCCGTGTATTTTTTAATCCACATTTAATCCCATTTACAATGTCTTCACGAACAGCTGGAATATATCTACATAACGATGTACGACTTGGTAAGTTCACCTGGGGATTGTATTTATTCCAAAACTCCCGAAATGGTTGTTTATCCAGTAGGTGTAGCGGAATATTACAGGCTATTAACATTAACAATAAATCACACATAAACTGAGTTGTCAAAGGCATGCCATTTTTTTATTTTGATGTTGCACGGTATTGATATGACGACGACAATCTGTTTTGTGCCAGCACATTAAGTCTTGATTGCAAACTTTACAAATTATTTTGCATAAATTTATTCACTGTGTCCGCGTACGGTCGTTTTTTATCCTTTGGCGCGTTTGACATTATGTATAATTTATAGGTACAACCTCACGCATTAACCTTTCAAATAAAACTGCAGCGTAAATCACTTCTAAATCGGCACGTGTGACGAGAGCGCAAGACCGTGGCTGTACTCCAGGCACATCGGACAGCTCTACTTATTAAATAACATTCTAATATATCTTTTTTTTCTTCTGCTGAGTAAGGCATTTTTAACTTTTAATCAGCGCAAAGAGTTTAACACAAACTATTTAAGAACAGTTCAAAAAACATTCAAAGCCAACTCGCTGTCAATTTATTTCAATTATTATCAGTATTTCACTAAATATGAAGGGAAATATATGTTATGTTGTATTTTTTGGAAAGAGAATTTAAATCTTTTTTTCAAAATTGTAAAAATATACAAGGCGTTCCATTTAAAAATACATTTCTTTGTTTTTCCTACTTTTATTTAACTCTCAATTGTTTTTTTGCTGAAATTTTTGATATCCATTTTTAATTTATTTCCAAAGAAAACCAAAGAATTGGGGTGTGAACATTATAGGAATCACCCTGTACCTCTAGATATGAAATATTTTTTGTCATTGTATCAACTAAGACATCATATGTTCTGGGACCAACCTTATTCAATAAACTTAAACAACTTACTCACCTTGCCATTAGATTGCCAAATTGTTTCATTCGCTGATGACACTGCTATATTATTTAGTGAACCATCCTGGGAAATATTGCAGCAAGTAGTCAGTCGAAACTTAAAAATCGTAAAAGATTGGTTCGATGAGCATCTTCTAACAATTGATATTAATAAAACAAAATACCATTTTGCTCTTATGAAAACCACCTCCTACCATTCATGAACATAAGTATTGAAGGAACAAATTTGGAAGTTGAAAGTACAACATGTATAAAATATCTTGGGATATCTCTTGATAGTCATTTGAAATGTAGAAAACTTATGTAAAAAACTAAGGAGTCTGATTTATACATTTAAACAACGGAAAAATATCTTAAATAGGGAACAATTAATATCTTTATTATGGATTAATACTGTCACAATTAAATTATGGAATTCTGGCCTGGGGTGTGGCAGGTAAAGTCATTCTGGACTCCCTTGAGAAACCACAAAAAAGGTTTCTAAAAATAATATATAACAAATATTATTATTATCCAACCGAACTCTTATATAACATAGGCTTACAAGAAACAATTTTTTTGTTGGTGTCTAGGATTTTAGAACTGATTTTAGATATATTTGGGGCGCTGATTCTAAACATGATATCAGTTTTTCTCTATCAGCTCTACTTTTTTAGATCATTGTTTTTTTTAACGTGCAGTTCTACACGAAATGTGCAGTTCTAACTTCATTTTGTGCAATTCCAGAAAAATCCACCAGATGAAGTAAGCATCCGATAACTTAAGTGATCTTCAACGCTTCAACTAGAGTTCAGGTTAGTTTGTGAGTTCTCGCCTTGCAGGTTGGATCGAAGTTGGCCTCGCAGGATATTTGTGTTTACGAAAGAGTTATAAAGTTAATCTAAACGTACTGTGTTGTAGATTGTTGTATCTGTGTTGTTGAATAGAAATAAAATGAGTTTAAGTAGAACAAGTTGTGTAAATCACCCTGATGTGGTTTGCTACATATGCGGAGAATACACGTTAAAAGAAAACAGTGACTTTGTAAAGAGAGTTTATCTTGGATACTTTGGTGTTGGGCTTGGTGATTAGGATAAAACCTGGGCACCGCATCAGGTCTGTAAAACTTGTATAGAACATTTACGACAGAGAACTACCAAGAAAAGAAAAAGTCTGAAATTCGGCGTACCGATGGTTTGGAGAGAATCCAAAAACCACTTCGATGACTGTTATTTCTGCATAGTATTACTGGAATCAATCGAAACCGTAGCAAGTGGACTTATCCTGATAGTATCTGCAAGACGCCCAGCTACTAGAGCTGCCATTGATTGTGAGGGGATGTCATCAATTCCTCAACGTTTCAATGAGGATGAGATAAATGACCTCACCAAAGATCTCAATGGGAACAAAGATGGTTCAATACCAATTGCTCACTCAACGAAAATGAAAGAAGAATATAACATCGTAGCTTGGAGAAGATAAAGTATCATGAACATCAATGCGTGATTTGTGTGGGCTTAAAATTGGTCAACTGTCTCCTTGGACAGTGGCCAGACCAAATGTCCTTGCTTCTTCTGCCTCTAGGATAGCAGAGACAAAACACACCAATGGGTTAGAAAAGAGTGGCCTAAGAGAGAAAACATGGACGTTGGGGAAAATAACGTCATTAACGACCTCCTAGTTGAACGAGAGAAAATCATCTTTCCTCCACTGTATATCAAGCTGGGCTTTATGAAGTAGTTTGTAAAGGCTCTTGATAAGAACGGATCATGCTTTGCATATATAAGAAAAAAAAGCCTCAGTTGAGTACGGAAAAACTTAAAGCAGGAATATTTGACTGCCCACAAATAAGACAGGATCCTTGCCTTCGTAAATTCGATGAATGAGGCTGAGCGAAATGCCTGGACTTCGTTTGTTGCAGTTGTCGGAAATTTTCTGGGTAAAAGCAAAGCTGAAAACTATGTTGAACTGGTAAACGAGATGCATAACAGTTTCAAATCCCTTGGTGTAATATGAGTATTAAGATACACTATTTACACAGCCACTTAGACCGTTTTCCCGAAAATTTAGAAAACACCAGTGAGGAACAAGGTGAAAGATTTCACCAGGATATTAAAACTACGGAGGACCGCTACCAAGGAAGAAGGGATACGCACATGATGGCAGATTACTGCTGGAGTTTAAAAAAGGAACTGTTCCAAAGTACATTCAAGAATGTCACGGAAAAGAAGCTTCCGAAGTGTTCAGTGACTAGTTGGTTTAATCGATGACTCCTCTATCTTTGTATGTAATAATATTTATATAATGTAATAATAAAAATTCCGTGTTTAGTTTTTTTATTTGATCCATGGATCAAATAAAATAGTATAATGTGTATTTCACTAAAATGTTATATCTTAGAAATTTGAGATCCTAGGCAAAAACTAATGCCAAATATGAATTCAGGGCATCAAATTCATATGAAATCAGCTCCAAATATCCCAGCACCAAAACAACTGTTGGCCTGTGTAATCAATCTAAACTGTTAACCATAAGAAAGCTATACTGTAAAGTGTTTAATAATTTACCAATATAAATATATAACAAATGCAGCTGAGCAGATTGACTTGACCTCTCGTATAGCTACCACACCAGGAATAAAGAAAAAGAAGTAATAACCGTTTTTCGAACTCGAATATATAATACAATCCCATTAGAATTTAAAAGGTATCCACTTAAAAAGTTTAAATATGAAATTAAAAAATGGTTTCAGACTTACCCTTTTCACATACTTCAGTTTTATAGAAAACGGTATATTTTGATTAATAATGTATGATTTTGTATATATGCATGTATATGTGTATATGCATAAAATATTATGTATAAGATAAACAAATACATTTATACTAAGTATTATACTTACTAAAATTATTGACTCCCCATAGGAATGTATGTGCATGCATGTGCGTATGTATATGTATGTGCATATATGTATGTAAGTATATTGTATGTGTATGTATATAGTAATATATGTATATGCATAAAGAAACGATATCATAATACTTGAATAAGTACAATAATAAAAACAAAAATATTTTATATATTGTAATGTATGTTTTTGTACTATTTCGTTCGCTTTAAATTCTTTTTTTACGTATTTCCTTATATTTTGTAAGCTTAGTGTTGCACATTATTATTAAACTGTTAAATGACGTTCACACATGTATATTGTATATCTCAGTGATAATTATTAATAATAAATAAATAAAATAAATGGAAATAAATTTTATTAATACTGGTACACTTTATAAAAATATGTACAAAACTCACCTTCTTAAGCAGATTTATGAAGTAGCTTGGTTGTCGTTATCACAAACTGGAGCACTTTTATAATAACTGTGTAGCATCAGATATGTTTCTACAGTTGTCTCAGTAAGCGATGTTCGCTGTGGTGAAAAAATATGTTTGTATTTTGAAAAAGACCGTTCGACATCTACGGAAGTAATACAGGCATAAGTAAAACACTCTGTGAACACACTTAACGCAGCTGTAAATGCACTATCACAAATTTGTCTTAATTTGGTAAAATCAGGATCTTTCCGTAAAATACTCGAATTTTTCAATAACGGGCTTATTTTTTGCGTCATTTATAGTCTGTAGCTGTGCATTTACGTCGTCCACTATTTGCAGCGATTCCACTAACGACAACGAAGTATTTTGCAATTTTTATATTGCGTCGTGTAGTCCTCTATAATTGTTATAAATAGTTTTTAAATCTGTTTCAAGGGAATCATCTTGAAAGCTTGTTTGGCTTTCCTTAATAGCTGCAGCCTCATTAGGGTTGAACTGTAGTATTACAGCTTCTATTTGTTGAAAATATTCAGCATAATAAAAAGCTGCCTTCAACCACGTTCCCCAACGTGTAAGAATCGGCTCTGGTGGTTCCGGAATACCAGGAGACAGTGTGTGAAATGCTCGAAGCCGTTTAGGAGATTTGAGAAATACTTTTTTTGTATTTGCTATTAATGCATCTACCTCTGGAAAACATTTTCGAATCGTTTCTGCTACAAGATGGAACGCATGCACTTTACACGTAATATGTAAAAACCTACAATCGTCTCTTTGAAGAAAACGGCCCACCAAACGCATTGTCGCGGCACCGTCGGTCACAAACATCAACACTTGACTTCAAATTTTTCGAAAGTCTCCAACACCACCCGCGTAATTGTTTCGCCAGTACACGCAGTTAGTTTTTTGCTAGCTAGTAAAAGTGGAAATGTTGATTTAACAGGGTCGAGTACACGTACTATAACATTTAAAATAGAATTTTTTTTACAGTCTGTCGTCTCATCAACACATAACCACAGCCGTGTATTTTTTAATGCACATTTAATCCTATTTACAATGTCTTCACGAACACTTGGTACATATCTACGTAACGATGAACGACTTGGTAAATTCACCTAGGGATTGTATTTATTACAGAACTCCCGAAATGCTGGTTTATCCAATATGCGCAGGGGAACATCACAGGCAATCAGCATTAACAGTAAATCAAACATAAACTGAGGTTCCAAAGAAGACACGCCATTTATTTTATTTTTATGCCGGTTACTATTGACATGAATTTTGCAGCCGTATTTATTCCAGCACATTAAGTCTTCATCACAAACTTTACAAATTATTTTACATCCATCATAGAATAAATCGGGAAATTCACCGATAAATTTTACGATAAATATTCACTTTATCAGCGTACGGTCGTTTTCTACTCTACGCTCAACATTATTTATTATTTATTAGTACTCTATGCATCGACCGACAGATAACAACTGAAGTGTATCGTGTCATCGTCATCGTAAACAAGCGCGCGATGGCATTAGTATTGCGCCCGACCCTGAATCTACCATCGCTTGGCCAGGCTTACAAATAACACAATCCAGTTGCTAACATCATTATTTTATTAATTTTAGCCAAATACTCCACAGAGGAGGGTGTTATTTGTTTTTGTTTTGACAATTAGTGTTTCTAAGCTTTTTTTAGTTTAAATTTCATCCAAAATAATACACATTCCATTTCTTTATGAAAGAAAATAATGTTAGTGAAGAGGCTTGAATTAACAAGCACAATTTAAAAAAATATTAAACATCTTTTGAGAATAACTTGAAAATATTAAAGACAAAAGTTTGCAATTTTATTTTGACAAAATAAATTTATTTAGAACTTTAAATAATTGAAAAAAAAAATCAAAAACTGTGCAAATAATTAAAACTATAACAGGTTTTCAAAATGAATGCCCCCAGCGTCAATATATTTTCGAGAACGTTTTAATATGTTTTTCACTGACCTATCAATCACTTCCGGGTTATTTCTAATGTTACCACATACAGTAATAATTTTTTCTAGAAGCTGTTCTCGTGTATTGAACTCTTCATTGTACACCTCTGACTTGAGATGACCCCATAAAAAATAATCCAGAGGTGTAAGATCAGGAGATCTCGGTGGCCAGTTTACCGGATCTCCGCGACCAATCCGTCTGTTGGTGTAATGCTGGTTCAGATGATCCCGGACCGGTACAGAAAAATGGTGCCCAGCACTATCGTGCTGAAACCACAAACTTCTAGTATTGATGCCTTCTAATAAATCTGGCAAGATATCTCTAAGGAAGTTTTAATAAACTTCACCAGTTAGCCTTTTTTCAAAAATGTGGGGCCCTATTAGATGATTATTGTAAATACCACACCACACATTAATATTAAATCTGTATTGGGAATGTTTCTGAATCGCTGCATGTGGATTTTCGCTTGCCCAAACATGCTGATTTCTATAGTTGTTAATTCCGTCACGTGTGAATTGGGCTTCATCCGTGAATAGAACTTTCGATATTGTTCTTCTGTGAGCCAAAATTCACCTACAAAATGTTAAGCGGGGAACGTCGTCGCCGTCTTCTAGACGTTGAACTGTTTCAACATGAAATGGATACAAATTTTCCTTCTTAATGTTCGCCATACTTTTGTCTTAGGTACTGCTAACTCATTACTTATTTTTCTAACACTTATGGATGGATTATTTTCCATAACCTGTAATATTTGCTCTTCTTGTGGAAAAGTTCTGGGAACATGTTCATGCTTTGTCATTGATGGAAATTGTCCATGTTCCCTACTAAATTGGTATACCTCTGAAAACGTTTTATGATCTGGTACACGGCGATTTGGAAAACGCCTTTGATACTCTCTTTTTGCAGCTCTCCCATTTCCGTCGCAAAAGCCATACACAAAAATAATATCCGCATAATCTTCATTACTAAATTGAAACGGCATCTTACATTTTTTTGTTTTATAACTGATTTTTTATCACTTATAATAATTACTAAGAGCGAACAACAATTCTTATTTGTAAAATTACACATTTGACATGTGCCTACTTGGGATTTTTAATGCAACAATGTCATGTGTTAATCGCATCGTTTTATTACTTATTTTTTATTCGTGAAATAAATGGAATGGGTTTTATTTTGGACGGAAAACACTAAATGTCAAAACAAAAACAAATAACAACCTCTTCTGCGGGGTATTTAGCTAAAATTAATAAAATAATGATGTTAGCAACTGGATTGTGTTATGTGTAGAATGTCAAATTTGGTCTTTCAATACTTTTGAAAATTTACTGAAGAATAACCATAAACGTGCCATCAAATATTATGACATTATTTCATAAACTGGTCCATAGGCTTTTTAAAAGTTTACTAACATTTACCAAAAAATAATATACAGTGTGATGGTAACGACCCTAAGAGCCATATTAAAAAAATGGAGGTCAGTCCTGGAATTTTTCCAAAATTACTTAAGCTATTTATTAACCAAAAAGAGTGTAATATGTATACCAAATTTTATCTAAATATGTGCGGTCATTTCAAAAATATGGCGGACTAAAGTTCAGGTCAAAAATCATGAAACACCCCGTATCTCAAAAACGGTTCACATTCAACGGTAAGTATAGAGGTGTTTTGAACTCAGCTGACTGTGCTCTACCTTCCACTAGAGTATGTCCGTTTAAATCTGGGACACCCTGTATGCGGAGATCACGAATTTCTCAGTATAATCTGGATCTCCATTTGATATGGCTCGACCTTGAAAAAAATGTCCCCGTATAAGGGGCCGCCATACTGTGGGCAATCTAGTTACATTTCAATTTATTATTGGTAAAAATTTGTCAATTGTCATCTTTGGACGATTTGTTTATGTGATGTACTGGACTGGATTTATTAATTATTGTACTTTTTGCCTAATTTGTCAGTTTTATTAGATTTGTTCTGTATTTATTAGTTTTTGAGTGGCATTCTGTGGTTATTCTTTAGTGTAGAACTTCTCTGTGTGCCTAATTAAAAATGCATTGTTTGGTTTCTGATTGCGAAAGTTCCACCAAAAAAAAAAAAAAGAAAAAAGTGTAACGTTCATTCGTAAGTCTGGTAATAATCAAACACCAATAGGTTTTCTTTAAAAGCTGGATAGTTTTGTAATTTTTTATAATAAAACATTTTTAAATCGAGTTTTTCTCTTCTCAAATGTGAAATATTTTTTTCTTCAAATAATGTTTTAACTAATTTGTAATACACGACTGTGATAATAACAACTTATCTGCTAGTTGCCAATAATCAGTAAAAATATCACAAAAGTGTAAGAATAAATTGAAAATAATTCGACAGTTTTTCGAGAACCTGTTGCTTAGCAATAGACACGAGAGCCCGTAGGGCTCAAGCGTCTATTGTTGAATGGCAACAAGTTTGATAAAAGAACCGGAGAATTATTTTCTAATTTATTCTCATTCTCGAATGTTATTCGAAAGATTATTTTTTTATGTTTAAATACAAAATATAAATATTGTTTGAACGTTATTTGTGGCATTCTCTAAGTTTTGCTTTCTCTTTTTTGGGACTTACTACCACATAATAATTCTTCGTTATCTAAAAAATATAGTTAGATACCCAGTATGTTACTGGAAAAATAAACCTGTGCGCTTGTGACTTTACGTCAAAATATTAGTCAGAGGGTCCTTTTTGACAACTAATATGAGACACAAAAATAATAATATAATTCCCTAATGTTTCGGAAAACGAATCTGTTTCCTTTTTTTAAAGTTATTTATCTTTTTTTAGAATATGTCAAGCGTGAAACTTGACACATATATGTTAATGTAATATCCATAGATACTTACATAGAACTGTTGATACTTAAAAATTATACAATATTAACTTTGTCCTTCTTTTAACGAAGGTAGCTACGTTGTACCAAAATCTACAAAGCAATGGGATAAACATTTTTCCTCATTCAATAATATTATTGACGATTCCTTATTTTTCTTTTTTTTGCTGCCTGCTTCTTTAAAATTTTTGCCGAATCCCAAGCATGTTCGCAAATTTTCGATTTTTCAATTTCATCCTTTCTAATATAACTTTTATGTTCACCTAACCCCATATAAATAAATAACTTTGAAAAAGAAAACAGATTCGTTTTCCCACACTTAGGGAATTATATTATTATTTTTCTGTCTCATATTAGTTGTCAAAAAACACCCTCTGACTAGTCTTTTGACGTAAAGTCACAAGCGCAGAAGTTTATTTTTCCACTAACATAGTGGGTGACGAACTATACTTTTTAGATAACGAAGAATTATTCATGTGGTAGTATGTTCCAAAAAAGAGAACGAAAGACAAAATATCACTTTTTAACATATTTTTTCAACAATTGTCTCAATTTAAGCTAAATAAAGTAAATTTATAGTGCATCAAAATTAAACTGTGCTAAAGTTTTGAACATGAAAACACAATTATTGTAAATGTTTCGTCCGTGATTGGCATATTTTCTTTTAGTTGTAACCCCTTTCGTCACAAAACGATTGGGAAATGTTTCAGTATCGAATTATTACTTACCATAGTATTTTTACATGCATTTTCTTTAGTTTGTATGATAATTGTTTCCACTGACGCTGAACTAAATCGTTTTTGATTCATTTTTTAAAATTTAAGACAAAACTGGTGACATATCAAAACCAGAAAACGCATCAATATACAAAAACAAACTACTACAAAATATTCTCAGTAGGATAATATAATTAGATTATTCGCACTATATAACAATATAATTGGTAAAAATTAAACACGATCAAAAATACTGCTAAATGATTGGAAAATAAAAACATTAAAAAATTATCACAGAAATAGACTGACCTGTGTGGTAAACATCATTTAAATATCCGCGGTCTCATAACCTATAATTGGTTAATATATAGCCAATATAAATTGTCCACAGTATGGCAGCTTACATGTAGGGGACATTTTATTAGTATTGAATCAGAAATCCAGATTATATTGAGAAATTCGTGCATTTGGGGGATCGCGGAAACTGTTTTATAGCTAGATCATTGAGAGGAAGAGCATCCGTGTCAGGGCATCATTCATGAATCATGACATTCACCTGAAATATAATTCATTCATTACAAAAAGAAACATCGGTTAGTTAACTCGCTATTTCACGGGGGCTGTAGTTATATGCGCATGTATTTCACCAGTTTATGGGAATGGGCCCATCTCGGGACCCATCTACGTAGCAAATGCAGGATACTGTTACTGATTAATTTTCTATGCAGGTATTATTATTATGTTGAAATTAAAATAGTTAGTTAACTCGCTATTTCACGGGGGCTGTAGTTATATGCGCATGTATTTCACCAGTTTATGGGAATGGGCCCATCTCGGGACCCATCTACGTAGCAAATGCAGGATACTGTTACTGATTAATTTTCTATGCAGGTATTATTATTATGTTGAAATTAAAATAGTTTTTCAAGTCATTCATTTACAGTGTCGATCTAAACTTCTAATAATTCTTTAGAATATCATACAATGCTTGTATTGGCTGTACCATGTACAGTTGTACAGTCAGAGATGAAGTTTTTTCAGCAAAAGTATCAAATATACCTACTTATGTATTCGATCATTCAACAAACAATTTTGCCATAATATTTTTGTTGCTCCGAAAATAGCTTCGTTCTCAAAAGAAAATTTTCAATCATTTGAGGACATATGACACAACTTTCTCCTGTTTTCTTGGCGACAAGTGTACACACATGGTATCGAGATATGTGATTCATTCGGTCGCTTTTCAAGCTTGACAGTTTGCTTTTCGCTGTGTAGCAAAATTGCTGTTCTAAGGCAATTGGAACGTAGAACCGAGCTAGACACAAGAAAGAGTAAAACATTAAACTCACAGGAAAAGTGAGTGCCAGTACTAGCTAGTTTTTGGAGAATTTTTTAAAAATTTTCGTGTATACTGTATAAGAGGACTACCTCTTATACAGTATAACCCACTTGAAGGCGGGATACTCCTGTAAAATTTGTATTTATCGTCCAATTTTGACGTAACTTTTTTTTTTTTTTGGATTGTAGAGCGGGAAAAACTGCACTTTAGGACAAAGTGTCACATTTTTTTTACAAAAACCAAGGCCTACTGCGTAATTTTTTAGGGATGAAAATTAAAGAAATCGTATTAGCTATTTTTTACAAAATAATCTGAGTATACCGCTGGATTAAGCGCCCCCTGAAATGGACATGTACCAAATTTCATAAAAAAAAGATCGCATATTAATAATTCTGTGGGAAAATTAAAAATCACATTCTTATCATGAATTTATTTCTTCTGATGAAGCAAGCCATGGCATAAAACGTCAAAAATAAGAAAGAAAGTGACTTAAAGCATTAGTTCTATCAGATTAGAGCCTTTGAAAATATTGTAAAAAAGTGTACAACTAAGTGGTGTCATTATGGAACAACTAAGTGTAAGAGACAAAATTGAACTTGTGCGTCTTGTTGGCGATAATGTTCTTTCGGCAAGAGATGCGGCCAGAGTATTTAATAACAGACATCCCGATAGACCTGCAGTGAGCAGTAGTACTATACACTCAACAAATAAAGTTTTCAACGAAACAGGCAGTGTATCAAGGCATATTCTCAAAAACAGAAATAATCCACGTCGGGAGATTAGGAACAATGAGCGAATATTGGAATATTTTCACAATAATACTAATACGAGCTTGGGAACGGCTAGTCAAGACTTAAATATCCTTAGAGAAAATACTAGAAGGTGCCTTGTAAAAAATAAAATAAAGCCGTTTAAGCCTAAATTTTTGCACACTCCTCAACTGAGAGATGAGGAAAGAAGATTGGAATTCTGTTTGTGGGCCCAGGGAGAATATCTGGAAAATAGGAACTTTTTAAGGGAAATTTTGTTCAGTGACGAGGCCATGTTTACAACAAATGGTGTAGTGTCGTCCCAAAATTCACGGTATTGGTCTGCTGAAAATCCTGAGTGGGTCATAAACGCAGGTATTCACATAAAATAAATGTATGGTGCGGAATACTTGATAACAGAATTATTGGTCCTTTTTTCTTTGAGGGTAATTTGAATGGACATCTGTTTCTGACCTTTCTAAGAAATGAATTTTGGGACGCACTGCATTACTTACCACCTCTGGTTCGCCTGAATTTGAAGTTTCAATTAGAAGGGTCTCTCGTGCATAACGCAGTAGTGATGAGGGAATGCCTGAATGAACATTTTGAAAATCGGTGGATAGGAAGACAGTTTTCTTATTGAATGGCCGCCAAGATCACCGGACCTGACGCCATTCGACTTTTTCCTTTGGGGCATCCATAAGTACAAAGTTTATAAGATCACAGTAAGTAGAAGAACTACGCGCTAAAATAACCGAAGCATGTGCAAATGTTACCCCAGAACAAGTGATAAAAGTAACCACGAACATACGAAAACGGTATGATAAGTGCCTTAAAATAAACGGTGGATTGGTGGAAACAACACGAATTTGATTAGCTTTTCTATTCTGGAACTCCAATAATTTGTTGAATATTGTTACGAATAAAAATAATTATAGGCAGTTATTTTTGTGTTTTATTCCATGGCTTGCTTCATCGGAAGAAATAAATTCATAAGAATGTGATTTTTAATTTTGCCACAGAATTATTAATAGGCAATATTTTTTTATGAAATTTGGTACATGTCCATTTCAGGGGGCGCTTAATCCAGTGGTGTACTCAGATTTTTTGTAAAAAAATAGCTAATACAATTTCTTTAATTTTCATCCCTAAAAAATTACGCAGTAGGCGTAAAAAAATGTGACAATTTGTCCTAAAGTACAGTTTTCCCGCTCTACAATCCAAAAAGAAGTTAGTCAAAATCGGACGATAAATACAAATTGTATGGGGGTGTCCCGCTTTCAAGTGGGTCACACTTATATAGGATGCTCAAAATTCGAAATTCTCCGTTGGTACAGAATTTTGCCACAGAATTATTAATATGCAATATTTTTTTTATGAAATTTGGTACATGTCCATTTCGGAGGGCGCTTAATCCAGTGGTGTACTCAAATTTTTTTGTAAAAAAAATAGCTAATACGATTTCTTTAATTTTCATCCCTAAAAAATTACGCAGTAGGCATAAAAAAATGTGACAATTTGTCCTAAAATACAGTTTTTCCCGCTCCATAATCCAAAAAAAAGTTAGTCAAAATAGGACGATAAATACAAATTTTATGGGGGTGTCCCGCCTTCAAGTCGGTCATACTGTATAAGAGGACTATTAATAATTCTGTGGCAAAATTAAAAATCACATTCTTGTTATGAATTTATTTCTTCCGATAAAGCAAGCCATGGAATAAAACACAAAAATAACTGACAATAATTATTTTTATTCGTAACAATATTCAACAAAATTATTGGTGTTCCAGAATAGAAAAGCTAATCAAATTCTTGTTGCTTCCACCAATCCACCGTTTATTTTAAGGCACTTATCATACTTTTTTCGTATGTTCGTCGTTACTTTTATCAATTGTTCTGGGGTAACATTTGCACATGCCTCGGTTATTTTAGCGCGTAGTTCTTCTACTTACTGTGGTCTTATAAACTTTGTGCTTACGGATGCCCCAAAGGAAAAAGTTGAATGGCGTCAGGTCCGGTGATCTTGGCGGCCATTCAGTAAGAGAACTGTTTCTTCATACACCGATTTTCTTTCAAAATGTTCGTTCAGGCATTCCCTCACCACTACTGCGTTATGCACGAGAGACCCTTCTAATTGAAACTTCAAATTCAGACGAACCAGAGGTGGTAAGTAATGCAGTGCGTCCCAAAAATTCATTTCTTAGAAAGTTCAGAAACAGATGTCCACTCAAATTACCCTAAAAAAAAAGGACCAATAATTCTGTTATCAAGTATTCCTCACCATACATTTATTTTATGTGAATACTTGCGTTTATGACCCACTCAGGATTTTCAGCAGACCAATACCGTGAATTTTGGGACGACACCACACCATTTGTTGTAAACATGGCCTCGTCACTGAACAAAATTTTCCTTAAAAAGTTCCTATTTTCCAGATATTCTCCCTGGGCCCACAAACAGAATTCCAATCTTTTTTCCTCATCTCCCAGTTGAAGAGTGTGCAAACATTTAGGCTTAAACGGCTTTATTTTATTTTTTACAAGGCACCTTCTAATATTTTCTCTAAGGATATTTAAGTCTAGACTAGCCATTCTCAAGCTCGTATTAGTATTATTGTGAAATATTCCAATATTCGCTAATTATTCCTAATCTCCCGACGTGGATTATTTCTGTTTTTGAGAATATGCCTTGAAACACTGCCTGTTTTGTTGAAAACTTTATTTATACGGTGTACAGTACTACTGCTCACTGCAGGTTTATCGGGATGTCTGTTATTAAATTCTCTGGCCGCATCTCTTGCCGAAAGAACATCATCGCCAACAAGACGCACAAGTTCAATTTTGTCTCTTACACTTAGTTGTTCCATAATGACACCACTAAGTTGTACACTTTTTACAATATTTTCAAAGGCTCTAATCTGATAGAACTAATGCTTTAAGTCACTTTCTTTCTTATTTTTGATGTTTTATGCCATGGCTTGTTTCATCAGAAAACATAAATTCATGATAAGAATATGATTCTTTATTTTACCACAGAATTATTAATATGCAATATTTTTTTTATAAAATTTGGTATATGTCCATTTCAGGGGGCGTTTAATCCAGCGGTGTACTCAGATTATTTTGTAAAAAAAATAGCTAATACGATTTCTTTAATTTTCATCCCTAAATTACGCAGTAGGCCTTGGTTTTTGTAAAAAAATGTGATACTTTGTCCTAAAGTGCAGTTTTTCCCGCTCTACAATCCAAAAAAAGTTAGTCAAAATCGGACGATAAATACAAATTTTATGAGGGTGTCCCGCTTTCAAGTGGGTCACACTTACATAGGATGCTCAAAATTCGAGATTCTCCGTTGATATATCGCCCTTTATATCTACCAATGGTAAGACCCAAATTTGGAACACTCTACAGGGCGATTTTTTAACAACTTTCGAACTCTTAATCCTGACAGAGTGACTGATTAAATTTGCAACGTGTTATCGACAAAATGATCCTCGAAGATAGCATGGAAATAAATCGTGTCTTGATTCACCGGCTATCGGTTGATTGAACTGTTACTCATTTGAACAATTTTTGAATTGTCAATCAAAAGTTGCTATGTCTAACTAGAGGACTCATGTTTTCGATCACCTTTCATTTAAAAATAAATGATTTCGGCACCTTGTTGACGTTGCCTTTTTTAATGACCAGAGGTAGGATTTACCAATCGGATATAACGTAAGGGTTGGCGTTAGGTGGTTATGTGTCAGATTTGCATGCAAATATGAGACGATATGTTACCTTGACATTTTTAGCGAATTCCGTATTACCTAAAGTTGATAAAGTAAATTTATTATAAACTCACTCAAAGAGAACTAGAGATATAGAGAGATGTACTTAACAGTAAATTACACACACAAGTATTTTTCACTGCCGGTTACAAGAATAAAAGTATATTATTAATAGGGCTGTCAAAAATGTTCCATGGGACAGTGGCGTACGCGAAATTAACTAATACGAGAAACAATAAACTGTTACAATTTATAACAGTGTATGTAAAATTTACCCTCTTAACTAGCTTGCTTATCACAAACTGGAGAAGATGTGTAGCCATTTTGCAGCATCAGATATGTTTCTATGGTTGTCTCCATGAGTGATGTTCGCTTTGGTGAAAGTATATTCTTATATTTTGAAAACGACCGTTCGACATCTACAGATGTAATACACGCATACGTAAAATAGTCTTTGAACGCACTTAACGGATCTGAGTCAGCACCATCACATATTTGTCTTAATTTGGTAAAACCTGTGTCTTTATTTAACACACTTGCGAACTTTTCTTTGACGCGCTCATTTGCTGCGTCACCTGTAGCGTGTAGCAGTAAATTTACTTCGTCCACTATTTGCAGTGACTCCGCTAACGACGACGCACTGTTTTCTAATTTTTTTATGCTTTCATGTAATGGTTTATAGTTCTTCGCAATATTTTTTAAAGCTGTTTTAACGGAAATATCCTCGAATTTTGTCTGGCTTTCCTTAATAGCTGCAGCCTCATCTGGATTGAATTGTAGTATCACAGCTTTTATTTGTTGGAAATATTCAGCATCATAAAAAAGCTGCCTGCAACCATGTTCCCCAACGTGTAAGAATCGGCTGTGGTGGTTCAGGAATACCGGGACACTTGCTATGAAATGCACGGAGACGTTTAGGAGATTTAAGAAACACTTTTTTTGTACTTGCTATTAATGCATCCACCTCTGGAAAACCTTTTTGAATAGTTTCTGACACAAGATGTAAAGCATGCACTTTACACGTAACATGTATAAACGTACAATTCTTGCAAAAAACGGCCTACCGAACGTATTGTCATGGCGCCATCAGTCACAAACATCAACACTTGACTTTTTGACAGTTCAAGTTTTTCTAATGTCTCCAGCACCACTCTGGTAATTGTTTCGCTAGTACACCGACTTAGTCTTTTGCTAGCTAGTAACAGTGGAACTGTCGGTTTAAGAGGGTCCAGTACTCGTACTATAACATTTAAAATAGATTTCTTTTTACAATCTGTCGTTTCATCAACAGAACCACAGACGTGTTTTTTTAAATTCACATTTCATCTTATTTACCATGTCTACGTGTACAGTTGGTAGATAATTACATAACGTTGTGCGGCTTGGTAACTTCACCTGGGCATTGTATTTATTCCAGAACTCTCGAAATGGTTGTTTATCGAGTATGTGCAGCGGAACATCACAGGCAATCAGCATTAACAGTAAATCAAACATAAACTTTGTTGTCGAAGGCACGCCATTTTTTTTATTTTTATGGTGTACACTATTTACGTGAAGTCCACAGTCACGCACATCAAATCTTTCTCGCACACTTTACAAATTATTTTAGCACCATCATAGAATAAATCCGGGAATTCACCTATGAATTTATTCACTTTGTCAGCAAATGGCCGTTTTCTAGCCCTGCGTACTTCTGCCATGATTATTAAATTAATATCAACAGTACAGTACAACAAATAAAATAAAAACACAAAAACAATATGCAATACGCCCAAGTGACTTAACGTGTACACAACTCGAAAGCTAATAATAGACTGCAGTGGAGAAAGAGTTTCGCGATTAAGGTGAATGCCTGCGACAGTAAGTACATCTGTACTCTACGACCATGATACATAGCAACGATTTGCAGCTTTAATTATTAATATCTCTTCTAAATGTTTTGTATTTAAACTTCGGCGCCTTTCGTTGAAAATCCATTTATATTGCGAGAAGGACCTCTCGGCGTCAACATATATAACTGGAGCATACTTAAAATATGTAAACTTTCACAAAGTCACCACATTCATGCCCGGTGTAGCAAAGTCTACTTCTTTGCCGTTTAAAATGTCTATTACAGCTGCCATAACAAATCGCGGATTTTTTTAAAACAGTTTGGAATTTTTTTGTACCCACACAGCAATTTCCTCCCTATAATTGAAAAATATATTGTCGAAGATCGAACACAACGTTTATTGCATCAATTGTAGTAAATTCTGTATGAGGGATTTCACATTTTCAAAATGACAGTAATAGTACGATGCTGCCTCTAACGAAGTTCCCTATCGTATTATAATATGCTGTGGAGGTAACGGAGTATTTGGTAGAATTTCATGAAATAACCGTACACGACTTGGTGCTTTAAGTAAAACTTTCCTTACACTAGATATCAAATTGTCAACATTAGAGTAGCACCCCCTAATAGCTTCAGCAATCCTATGAAGCCCATGTGCTAAACATGTTACATGAAGTATATTCTGATATGTTTCCTTCAAAATTCTTCCAGCAGCTTTCATATAATTCTTTCCATCGGTAAGAAATAATAAGAACTTGTCCTTATTTTCTGCATATTTGTCACCCCAAAACTCGTGTAGACTTGAATTTACTGCCTCCGCTATAGTGCGAGAATTTGTAGCTTCTAAAACTTTAGAGGCGATCAATTGCCCGCTCATTGAACAGTTTTCCTCCAATACCCCCACTAAAACATTCGCTATCTTAAACCCGCAAGCATTAGTGGTTTCGTCCACGCTAAGCCAGATGTACTTTCCATTAAACTCAGAAGAAATTTTCTGTCTAATATTTTCCCATTCCGTTGATAAATATTTGTTTCTTAATGTAGACCTCGAAGGCACGTTAACTTTGCTATATTTGCCACTAATACGTTTTTCCAAAAATTGTCTAAAAAGTGGATTGTCTAGTTTCGACTACGGTATGTTACATCCTATCATAAATTCCACTAAATCTAAGTTAGAATTACGTTGCATCTCACTGTAAGTAAAGCCACCTACGCTCCGTTTATGGTTTTCTGAAGAAATATGTCTATTAATGTTTGTGTTGTATGACCACGAAATTGCTTTGTTACATCTAGTGCAATACAATTAATTATCTACCATCAAATTGTAAATCGACAATATCGCGAATCCAAGAATTTACTGTAGCTTCCGTCGGTTTAGCACGTTGTGACATTTTAACTACGCATTTTTAGTACATACGTCCGAATGAATCCACATTATGCAAGATACCGTTTGATTGTGTTGTATGTTTTCTCTCCTACACTCTAGGGCCGGCCGTTGGCCTTCAGTAATGTAAATTACCAATATAGTGTAATTTAAAAGAATTTATTACGCATTACGTTTTAATTCCCTGACAAAACTAAGTTACCATGAACATTGTAAAATGAAATAAAATGCACTTAATATGTTTTTGTAGTTTGACAATGTTTCAGTAGGTGTTTGCAATATATTATATTATATCTGTAAAAGCCATCCCTGGGAACCGATCGGTAAATCCCACGTATGCTCAGTATTCCTAATCTCCCGACTATTTCTGTTTTTGAGAATATGTGATGTACACTGCCTGTTTCGGCCTTGATAAACTGCCTTTTTCGTTGAAAACTTTATTTATGCGGTGTATAGTACTACTGCTCACTGCAGGTCTATCGGGATGTCTGTTATTAAATTCTCTGGCCGCATCTCTTGCCGAAAGAACATTATCGCCAACAAGACGCACAAGTTCAATTTTGTCTTACACTTAGTTTTTTATAATGACATCACTAAGTTGTACACTTTTTACAATATTTTCAAACGCTCTAATCTGATAGAACTAATGCTTTAAGTCACTTTCTGATATTGTCAGTTATTTTTGACGTTTTATTCCATGGCTTGCTTCATCAGAAGAAATAAATTCATGATAAGAATGTGATTCTTAATTTTACCACAGAATTATTAATATGCAATATTTTTTTATGAAATTTGGTACATGTCCATTTCAGGGGGCGTTTAATCCAGCGGTGTACAGGGGGGGCCATTTTCGAGCTTCATCATTGAGATCTTGGAAACCGCAAGAGATACAGGGTCGGTTAAATCATGGCAAAGTTGCGCAATTTGATGCTTATCAAAATGCTGTGTTGAAATTTGGAAAATTCCTAATATTTTCTGAAATGTCCGAAAAAAAATACGAAATTTCATAAAATCTTTTTTATTTTTTTTCAGACGTTATTTGAAAACAAATTTTAAAACGAATAACACTTCCCCATTGCCACTTTTTATCCTCTACAAGATGGCGCTATCAAACTTGAAATCAGACGTTTCGTCTTCCAGAAACCATCATTAACTTATTTTTTTTAAAATACGGACCTGGATTTTGTTTTTTGTTACCTTTGGACGACCTAAATGCTATGAACCATCACAAATTTTGATTTTCAAACGTTTCGATGACAAAAACTGACATTTTCCGTATTAAAAAAATAATTACGGCACTGTTTTTAAAACAAATTATTCTTTCAAAATTCTAAATTTGTTAGCTAGATAAAAAATAAATATCTGAATTTATGATACTGATGAAAAGCTATATTAAAAGCGGATAAAAAGTCATTATAATTATAACTAAAGCACTTGTTGGTAGGTAACTAATTTAGATTACAATATTAAATACCAATGTAATATTTCTTATTTATTTTCAAATCCTAAATACGTAAATAGGATTTTAAAAAATAGGATGTCAAATACTTTTATTTCAATCTAATGTGTCCGTCCACCTCGTATATATTGAGCTTATTTCTGTAATATTAACCGAAAATGAAAAAGACGACCTTGACATTAAAGTAAAAAATCGCCCTAGCTCCTTAAAATATGACAGTTTAAATTTTTAAATAATTTGAGACAGTAAAAATGGTGTTTTCCAATTCAGAAAAACGTGATATGCTTCGGATTTATTACGGTGTCAATAGAAATTTTTTAATGAAACATTTCTTAATCAGTGGATTGGAAACCAAGAGGTAGTGCGCTGGCCTGCTAGAAGCCCGGATTTGTCCCCGCTGGATTATTTTATGGGGATTTTGGAAAAACCGTTTGTATCAAGATACTCCACGTGACATAAACATTTTGTGCCAAAATTTAATGTTAGAGATAACAGATTTAAGAGCAAGAGGAAGAGTAATCCAGCGGGCGGTTACGGGAATCTGCGAAGACGCATGCGAAAATGCATAATAGAGGTGCAAGGGGGGATATTTGAGCATTTACTTTAGGTTTTAATTTTGTTCCTTTTAAAGTTTAGTTATATAGTTATTAATCAATTAATTAATTAATTATTATAAACATTATTTAGCCAGAAGTAATAATTATAAACAGTGTCGTATTAAATATTTTAAAAAAAATACAGAAAATGTCAGTTTTTGTCATCGAAACGTTTGAAAATCAAAATTTGTGATGGGTCATAGCATTTAGGGAGTCCAAAGGTAACAAATAACAAAATAAAAAATCCAGGTCCGTATTTAAAAAAATAGTTGATGGTTTCTGGAAGACGAAACGTTGGATTTAAAATTTGACAACGCCACCTTGCAGAGGATAAAGAGTGGCAATGACGAAGTTTTATTAGTTTTAAAATTTGTTTTCAAATAACGTCAGAAAAAATAGAAAAGATTTTATGAAATTTCGTTTTTTTCCGGATATGTCAGAAAGTATTCGGAATTTTCCAAATTCCAACACAGCATTTTAATAAGCATCAAATTGCGCAACTTTGCCATAATTTAACTGACCCTGTATCTCTTGCGGTTTCCAAGATGATGAGGCTCGAAAATGGGCCACCCTGTACCTACTCAGATTTTTTGTAAAAAAAAAGCTAATACGATTTCTTTAATTTTCCATAAAAATTACGCAGTAGGCCTTGGCTTTTGTAAAAAAAATTGTGACGCTTTGTCCTAAAGTACAGTTTTTCCCGCTGTACAATCCAAAAAACAAGTTAGTCAAAATCGGACGATAAATACAAATTTTATGGGGGTGCCCTGCTTTCAAGTGGGTCACACTGTATATAGGATGCTCAAAATTCGAGACTCTCTATTGGTATGTCGCCCTTTATATCTACCAATGGTAAGATCCAAATTTGGAACACTGTCTACAGGGCGATTTTTTAACAACTTTCGAATTCTTAATCCTGACAGACTGACTAACTGATTAAATTTGCAACGTGTGATCGAAAAAATGTATCCACGAAAATAGCCATGGAAATAAATCGTGTGTATTGATTCACCGGCCATCGGTTGATTGAACTGTTACTGATTTGAACAATTTTTGAATTGTCAATCAAAAGTTGCCATGTCTAACTAGAGGACTCATGTTTTCGATCACCTTTGATGACAGTTAATGAAATGTTATTAACCTAAGAAACATGTTTAAATTGGGATATGTTACAGGATGATTTTTTTTCTCTAAATTTCCAGGACGCGTACATTCCGCAATTGTCGCTGCTATTAACACCGATTTGCGCTGTGCAACGGTAGAATGGTTTGAACAAGGTGAAACGAAAGGGAAAGAAATTGATATGGCGTCTATAGAATCTCTAAACCCTGATATAATTATTCCGAAACCAGGCGAAAAATATGATCTACACGAACGGACGCTTACCAACAACCAAACAGGATTCAACAAACTGACCAGGGTAAGTTTCCTTACATTTACATGCATTATTTGGATCCCCCAGAATGGTTTTTCATAAATTATATTTTTTTAGGTTTGTATAGGGAAGTATGAATGCAAGTTTGCATAGGGAAATATGAATGAAAATAATTTATTTTTCATTCATTTGCCTTATACTGTTTGATGATACAGTAGTTAGCAATTTGATATTTACTGTCTAGCTGTAACAAAATAAATAAAATCGCATAAAACAAAAAGTAAAACGCGGTTGGGGACTCGCCTTTAGGATGAAGGTAGAATACTAGGGGTCTTCGTATTGTGGATGATTCTGAATGTCGCATTACCCAAGAACCGATTGTTTTGTGCATGAATGTATGTTAACCAATAATAAAATATTGATGATTTAACTGGAACTTCTATCCAAAAGTGCGTGTGACATTGCGGCTGTTTGATTTGAACTAAAGCCAATTTGTTTGTAATAGATAATAGCTAATGAATAATATCCTTAAAACACCGCGTTGTCTTATATAATAATAATAATAATAATAATAATAATAATAATCCAAGCCAAGGGGTGCAAAGGACCGGCAACCTCCACGTTGGTGCACCCTGGACGGGCAGAGGCAACTCTGCCTGACTAATGCCGGCCGGGAGTACCAGGGCTAACTACCCTGGTACTCTTTTTGCTATGGTTCCATATAACCTTAGAAGGGCCCCTCACATTCGACCTCAGTCGGATGGAGGTCAAGGACAGATGGGAGGGGCCTTACCGGACGGTCCTAACGATGATGACAATGCGATTGTACATGGACGCTTTAAGTGGACGAGGGAACTTCGGGATGACTTGCTGACCTGCCGCGAGAGTAGCGAACCTGAGCGAAGGGGATACATGGCGCGAATGCATGCACTTTGGTGCGAATTGCATCCAGAGCATCGCGCCTTCTCTCAACAACATCTGAGAGATCAAGTATCCTTTCTGCTCAGGACAGGTTACGTAAGGGCACCCCGCCAGCTGGAAGAACTGCCAGCCGCAGTCCCACCGCGGCAATTACCAGCTGATGGGGAACATCCTTTAGAGTTCACCGACGTAGACTTAAGGACGAGGGTTAGCCTTAACACCAGGGCTAACCTAAAGCCACAAGACCTGGCTAGAATGGACGCGGTCATCGATGAGGAAATTCCAGAAGATGTAGACATCTGGCAAATCAACTGTGCCGTGTACAACGCCGCGAAGCAACTCGTACCCCGTGAGAGGTCAACCAATCACGGGATCGAGAAAGCCAAGCGGCGTGTACAGAAAATCGAAGGCAAGATACAGTCGGCCAGACAACACGCTTCTCGGATCCAGAGTGTGGTGGAATATAAGACGACTGGTAGAGTTTTTACTCCCAGGATCCGGCGCATAGCTGCCGGATTAAGACGTCAACACCATACTCTAAATCTGACAGTGATGCTTACCATCAAGCAGCACTGTCTAGATAGGATCCGAGCGCTCATGGCGATAAAGAAAACATTGAAGAGGCGGGTGAGGAGTATGGAACAAAACAATTTGTTCCGTACGAACCCTTCCCGCCTCTTTCAAGAGCCACAGCATGTTGTCGAGAATCCGCCGACTGTAGAAGATGTCGAAACCTTCTGGAAGGGAATCTACGAAACGCCGCGTCCATTCAATAGCGACACTCCATCAATTGCACACTTCGAGGCTCTGTGTCACAGACATCTTGAAGAGCCGGAAGAAGTGTGCCCGGCAATCAGTACGGAGGAAGTCCAACAAGCACTTGTTGGTACCAAGAACTTCGCTGCCCCGGGCCCAGACGGCATTAACAACTGGTGGTGGAAGAAATTTCCTTCCACTCACCGCCGTCTGGCGCGAGTTTTCAACTCATGGTTGAACGAGGGGCAGCAGATTCCGGACTGGTTCGTCGAGGGACGTACTGTGCTTATCCCCAAAAAGGGGGATCTTTCCGACCCGAGGAATTATAGGCCGATCACCTGCCTTAACTCCTGCTACAAGATATTTACACGTATCTTGTATGCTAGGACGCTGAGGTCTGTTGATCCGGTCTTCCAGCAGATACACGAACAGCGTGGTGCCAAGAAGGGCATGGCAGGTTGCAAGGACAGCCTGCTGATAGACCGCTGTATTACACAGGATTCTGTGCAATACAAGCGGAATCTATCGATGGAATGGATTGATTACCGCAAGGCATTTGATACAACATCGCATGAGCTGTTGTTGTACTTGCTCGAATGTCTTGCGGTACCAGCACCACTAGTGAGATGCATAGAACAGCTGCTACCGCTCTGGAAGACCCGCTTCACCATAACATCAGGTGCACAGCGAGTCACGACAGGGCAGGTGGCATTTAGGAGAGGAGTTTTCCAGGGTGACTCCCTGAGTCCTCTCCTCTTCTGCATCTCACTGCTGCCGTTGTCTGTTGGGCTCCGCCAAACCCGCGGATATCAATGCGGGCCACCCAGCGACCGGAGGCATAAGGTCACCCATCTATTTTATATGGATGACCTTAAACTTCATGCCTCCGGAGAGCGCGAACTACAAAACGCTCTTAGGGTGGTCGAAGAATATACGCGGGCAATTGGTATGGAGTTCGGGTTGGACAAATGTGCAGTCGTCCACCTCAAGAGAGGACGATGCGGGGAATTCTCTGAAGATGCGCAGCTCGCAGACGGAAGCATCCTAAGACATCTGGATGCCGGAGAGACCTATACATATCTGGGTGTGCAACAAAGGCACATCCAGGATGTATCACAAATAAAAAGATTCTCTCCGCGGCAAGTACAGACACCGCCTCCGAAAGATTTGGTCTTCCGAACTTTCGGGGGAAGAACAAGGTGTCTGCAACCAATATGCTTGCCGTTCCGGTTCTGCTCTACTCCTTCGGAGTAGTAAAGTGAACAGTAGAGGAGCTGCGCCAATTAGATAGGGATACCCGCAAGATGATGAATATTCACAGAAGTATTCATCCTAGATCGTCCGTTCCTCGTGTGTACCTCCCACGTCAACGGGGGGGCCGAGGACTCTTGAGCCTGGAGTGTACGCATGGCAGAGTAGTACTGAGTATGGCATGTAACATACTCAGGAGCTCAGATCCCCTCTTGCGGTTCGTAAAACATCACGAAACTGTAGGAGTGGGAGCAGGATTGTTGAGGCAGCAACAAGAGCCGCAGATGAACTCGGTCTCGCATTTGACATCAGGCGAGGAGGCCGGCGAGGTGCTGATGTTGAGTCAGTCACCGAACTTCAGCCAAATCGTCTGAAAGCCCGAATAAGAGCTGCTGAACAGGAAAATTTGTTTCGGCAGCACGTCGATAAACCCCAGCATGGTGTCTTCTATAAGAACATAGAAACACTGGGTTTATCGACCAGGCTGACCTTCGCCTTTCTAAGGTCAGCAGGGCTTAAGTCGGAGACCGAGGGATTCATTATGGCCTGCCAAGATGGTGTTATCAACACCTTGGTCTACCGTAGCCGCGTGTGGCGTGTAGAGGTCCCTGATATCAACTGCAGGACCTGCCATCAGGCGCCGGAATCGCTCATGCACTTACTTTCTGCATGCCCCATATATGCGATTTCGGCCTACATCCACCGACATAACGCGGCTTTACGAGTGCTATACTACCATCTAAGGCACTCGTACGGGGTAGACCAGACACCAGTGCTGCCTTACGTCCCCGGAGATATTGAGTCCGTTGTCGAGAACGAGAAATGCCGGATTTACTGGAACTACTCGTTCCCGACTGTCAGGCTAATCCAAGCCAACAAGCCTGACATAGTCCTCCTCGACCATCAACTCAAGGTGATGTATGTTATCGAGTTCTCGGCACCTGCGGAGAAAAACATCACCTTGAAGGAGGAGGAGAAACGGACCAAATATCGCGATCTCCGGTACGAGCTCCAAGTGCTGTACCCAGGCTACTCGGTCAAAATGGTCGTCCTTATTATATTATCGGTGTACTCGGAGGGATAAAGCCTACGCTGCTCTAGGAACTGAAGATCATACCGGCCTGCCAAAAACCAGCCGAGTGGCTGGCAGGTCAAATGCAGAAGGCGGTCATTCTGGGTTCTCTCCGTCTGCTTAGGGCACACGATTCTGGTATCTACAGTCACTAACCCTGCGGGATGTGGGGAGTGGCTGTAGTTGATACGCCGGCGCGACTCCCGTGAGGCGTCGGAGGCCACGGGAGGATTGACCGGCATCGGATATTCCGAAAAAAAAAAAAAAAAAAAAAAAAAAAAAAAAATCCAAGCCAACAAGCCTGACATAGTGCTCCTCGGCCATCAACTCAAGGTGATGTATGTCATCGAGTTCTCGGCACCTGCGAAGAAAAACATCATCTTGAAGGAGGAGAAGAAACGGACCAAATATCGCGATCTCCGGTACGAGCTCCAAGTGCTGTACCCAGGCTACTCGGTCAAAATGGTCGTCCTAATAATCGGTGTACTCGGAGGGATAAAGCATACGCTGCTCTCGGAAATGAAGATCATACCGGCCTGCCAAAAATCAGCCGAGTGGTTGGCAGGCCAAATGCAAAAGGTGGTCATTCTGGGTTCTCCGTCTGCTTAGGGCACATGATTTTGGTATTTACAGTCACTAACCCTGCGGGATGTGGGGAGTGGCTGTAGTTGAAGCGCCGGCGCGACTCCCGTGAGGCGTCGGAGGCCACGGGAGGACTGACCGGCATCGAGAAACCGAAAAAAAAAAATATATTCTGGTGCACCCTGGACAGGCAGAGACAACTCTGCCTAACAAATGCCGGCCGGGGGTACCAGGGCTAACCACTCTGGTAATCCTACTGTTCGGGTTCCTTATAACCTTAGAAGGGTCCCTCACAATCGACCCTAAGCGGATTGAGGTCAGAGACAGGTGGAAGTGGCCTTACCAGATGGTCTCAACGTTGACAACCAAGACATTGAACACGGATGCTTTAAGTGGACGAGGGAACTTCGGGATGACTTGCTGACCTGCCGCGAGAGTAGCGAACCTGATCGACGGGGATACATGGCGCGAAGGCATGCACTTTGGTGCGAAATGCATCCAGAGCATCGCGCCTTCTCTCAACAACATCTGAGAGATTAAGTATCCTTTCTGCTCAGGACAGGTTACGTAAGGGCACCCCGTCAGCTGGAAGAACGGCCAGCCGCAGTCCCACCGCGGCAATTACCAGCTGATGGGGAACATCCTTTAGAGTTCACCGGTGTAGACTTAAGGACGAGGGTTAGCCTTAACACCAGGGCTAACCTAAAGCCACAAGACCTGGCTAGAATGGACGCGGTCATCGATGAGGAAATTCCGGAAGATGCAGACATCTGGCAAATCAACTATGCCGTGCACAACGCCGCGAAGCAACTTATCCTCCGTGAGAGGTCAATCAATCACGGGGTCGAGAAAGCCAAGCGGCGGCGTGTACAAAAAATCGAGGGCAAGATACAGTGTCGGCCAGACAACACGCTTCTCCGATCCAGAGTGTGGTGGAATATAAGACGACTGGTAGAGTTTTTACTCCCAGAATCCGGCGCATAGCAGCCGGATTAAGACGTCAACACCATACTCTAGATCTGACAGTGATACTTACCATCAAGCAGCACTGTCTAGATAGGGTCCGAGCGCTCATGGCTATAAAGAAAACATTGAGGAGGCTGGTGAAGAGTATGGAACAAAACAATTTGTTCCGTACGAATCCTTCCCGCCTCTTTCAAGAGCCACAGCGTGTTGTAGATAATCCGCCGACTGTAGAAGATGTCGAAACCTTCTGGAAGGGAATCTACGAAACGACGCATCCATTCAATAGCGACACTCCAGCAATTGCACACTTCGAGGCTCTGTGCCACAGACATCTTGAAGAGCCAGAAGAAGTGTGCCCGGCAATCAATACGGAGGAAGTCCAACAAGCACTTGTTGGTACCGAGAACTTCGCTGCCCTGGGCCCAGACGGCATTAACAACTGGTGGTGGAAGAAATTTTCTTCCACTCATCGCCGTCTGGCGCGAGTTTTAAACTCATGGTTGAACGAGGGGCAGCAGATTCCGGACTGGTTCGTCGAGGGATGTACTGTGCTTATCCCCAAAAAGGGTGATCTTTCCGACCCGAGGAATTATAGCCCGATCACTTGCCTCAACTCCTGCTACAAGATATTTACTCGTATCTTGTATGCTAGGACACTGAGGTCTGTTGATCCGATCTTCCAGCAGATAAATGAACAGCGTGGTGCCAAGAAGGGCATGGCAGGTTGCAAGGACAGCCTGCTGATAGACGGCTGTATTACACAGGATTCTGTGCAATACAAGTGGAATCTATCGATGGCCTGGATTGACTACCGCAAGGCATTTGATACAACATCGCACGAGCTATTGTTGCACTTGCTCGAAAGTCTTGCGGTACCACCACCACTAATGAGATGCATAGAACAGCTGCTGCTACTCTGGAAGACTCGCTTCACCATAACATCAGGTGCACAGCGGGTCACGACAGAGCAGGTAACATTTAGGAGGGGAGTTTTCCAGGGCGACTCCCTGAGTCCTCTCTTCTTCTGCATCTCACTGCTACCGTTGTCTGCTGGGCTCCGCCAAACCCGCGGATTACAGTGTGGACTACCCAGCGACCGCAGGCATAAGTTCACCCATCTATTTTATATGGTTGATTTTAAACTTTATGCCTCCGGAGAGCGCGAACTACGAAATGCTCTTAGGGTGGTCGAAGAATACACGCGGGCAATTGGTATGGAGTTCGGGTTGGACAAATGTGCAGTGGTTCACCTCAGAGAGAACGATGCGGGGAATTCCCTGAAGATGCGCAGCTCGCAGACGGAAGCATCCTAAGACATCTGGATGCCGGAGAGACCTATACATATCTGGGTGTGCAACAAAGGCACATCCAGGATATATCACAAATAAAGGATTCTCTCCGCAGCAAGTACAGACACCGCCTCCGAAAGATTTGGTCTTCCGAACTTTCGGGGAAGAACAAGGTGTCTGCAACTAATATGCTTGCCGTTCCGATTCTGCTCTACTCCTTCGGAGTAGTAAAGTGGACGGTAGATGAGCTGCGCCAATTAGACAGAGATACCCGCAAGATGATGAATATTCACAGAAGTATTCATCCTAGGTCGTCCGTTTCTCGTGTGTACCTCCCACGTCAACGGGGGGCCGAGGACTCTTGAGCCTGGAGTGTACGCAAGGCAGAGTAGTACTGAGCATGGCATGTAACATCCTCAGGAGCTCAGATCCCCTCTTGCGGTTTGTGAAACATCACGAAACTGTAGGAGTGGGAGCAGGATTGTTCAAGGCAGCAAAAAGAGCCGCAAATGAACTCGGTCTCGCATTTGACATCAGGCGAGGAGGCCGGCGAGGTGCTGATGTAGAGTCAGTCACCGAACTTAAACCCCATCATGGTGTTCTATAAGAACATAGAAACACTGGGTTTATCGACCAGGCTGACCCTCGCCTTTCTAAGGTCAGCAGGGCTTAAGTCGGAGACCGCGGGATTTATTATGGCCTGCCAAGATGGTGTTATCAACACCTTGGTCTACCGTAGCCGCGTGTGGCGTGTAGAGAGAGGTTCCTGATATCAACTGCAGGACCTGCCATCAGGCGCCGGAATCGCTCATGCACTTACTATCTGCATGCCCCATTATATGCGATTTCGGCCTACATCCACCGGCATAACGCGGCGTTACGAGTGCTATACTATACCATCTAAGGCACTCGTACGGGGTAGACCAAGCACCAGTGCTGCCTTACGTCTCCGGAGATATTGAGTCCATTGTCGAGAACGAGAAATGCCGGATTTAGTGGAACTACTCGTTCCCGGCGGTCAGGCTAATTCAAGCCAACAATCCTGACACAGTCCTCCTCGACCATCAACTCAAGGTGATGTATGTCATCGAGTTCTCGGTACCTGCGGAGAAAAACATCACCTTGAAAGAGGAGGAGAAACGGACCAAATACCGCGATCTCCGGTACGAGCTCCAAGTGCTGTACTCGAAGGGATAAAGCCTACGCTGCTCTCGGAACTGAAGATCATACCGGCCTGCCAAAAATCAAGCGAGTGGCTGGCAGGCCAAATGCAGAAGGCGGTCAATCTGGGTTCTCTCCGTCAGCTTAGGGCACACGATTCTGGTATCTATAGTCACTAACCCTGCGGGATGTGGGGAGTGGCTGTAGTTGAGGCGCCAGCGCGACTCCCCGTGAGGCGTTGGAGGCCACGGGAGGACTGACCGGCATCGGATATTCCGAAAAATAAAATAATATTCGACTTTATTCAGAAAAAATGTACAATACAAGAAATGTACGTACAATCTTTTTTTTTTTTAGCATTTACAAGGCGAAGTTTAGCCACATGGCTATTCTTACACTTAATCTTGTAAACCACCTAGGCAGAATACAAAGGGAAATAAGTAAGATACATAAAAGAAAGAATAAAAAATAATAACAATAATAGTAATAATAATACATTTGAAATTACACACAGATTCATGTTAAAACTAATTAATGTACAAAATGATACTAAATAACCACCGATTATGACACAGAAAATAAGGTGTGTAAGCAGTAAATACCCAAAAATCACTTGGATATTACTGGAATTAATAATGCAGGTTTTAATATTTTTACGTAAAACATTCACTGATGATAAGTTTTTATATATGGGATCCATAGAATTATACAAATTTACAGACATAAGAAAAGCTGCGTTTAAATAATGTAGTACTATGATGTGGCATGGTTAGCATGTTCTGATATCTAATATTTTTACATTGTGAACGACAGCTCTAAAAACTAGCTTATCTCTTAAATAAGTGGAGATGGAAAATTTTATTAAGCGAAACAAAAAACTGAAAGGTGAAATTTGAGTAACTGTTCCATTTTTAGCCATCGCAAATCTACATATTTGGCAGAAACATGATTAAATAAAATGACAGCAACAATTTTGCAAAACTTGTAGTCGGTTTTTTGTAACTTGATCCAAGCAGAAATAGTACATAATGTCGCAAATAGAAAACAAGCATAACTAAGCTTTCACAAAGTTTTTTACGTTTTTTAAAGTTTAATATATTTTTGTTAGCATATAGTACTTTTAATCAACAATAGAAGCTTTGTAAAAGCATTTTTATGTGCTTATCAAAACGTAACTTTTCATTTATTATTACTCCCAGGTTTTTAGCATGTGGAGAAAGATAAGTTTTCGCGATTAATATGTATTTTAATAGATGACTTTAAATATTGCCGCTTGTTTTCAGAAGAAAATAAAATGACAACCGATTTATTAGGGTTGATATTAAGGTTGTATCGTTGTGAATAGTTATAAAAATTGTCTAGATCTTGGTTGATTAAATTAGCAGCTTTGTCAGAATCAGATGGGTCAAAACAATGAGGCAGTTGGCATATATGCCTGGAGATGAGAACTAGTTACAACGTTAAATATGTCTGACGTATATACAAGAAAGAGAAGTGGTCCAAGAATAGACCCTTGGGGAACACCTGATATTATAATTTTCGGGTCAGATATTTTTTTTCTGAAACTGATACACTTTGACGACGTTCACAAAAATAAGATCCTACACGGACAAAGGAATCGCAATTTTAGGTAACGGACAAACAATTGCATCTTTCCATTACGACGGAAACTATCCCTGTTCGAGACAACAATTTATAAGATGTGTAATATGGTTTAAAATAGTTGGTATACATAGTAAAACATGTTTAATGTTATTGTATCATTTCCAGCAGCATTCGATTTTATAGTCTTAATTGCATTATAAACAGTGTAAGTATCTACAAGGGTAAACGAGAATGATAAATTATTACTAAATTTTGTGTTATTATAATAGTCTATTGCCAGATCAGTTATCGTTTTTACAGAAAACACTAAAATAATCATCGATTTCTACAACATTTTGCAAATTAGGAGGTACAACATTTTCACGTTTAAAACGAATATTTAATTGCTCTAGGCGTTTCCATAGTTCATGATCAGAATTTTTATTTTGCAATGAATTTAAATATGCTGCCTTTTCTCTACGGATAGAAGCCAGGGCAAAATTACGTATATTTTTATAATTTTCGCGATTTTGTTGCATGTTTCTGTTATAAGTAGATAGTGCTTTGTCTCTTAAAATCAACTTTAATGGATGTGTTTACCATGGTGCTGGAGGTTTACTTACTCTGACTGTTCTCATTGACGCATGGATATTAAAAAGCTCTGTAATATAGTAAGTTAATAACGAAACTTTTTGCTCAATATTATTAATGTAGTATATATTATCTCAAGGCACTGTGTTTAAGTCATGATCAAAAAGTTCTTATATTTTACTTTAAATATGATATTCAATAGTCGATATGATATGTAGTTTTGTGGAAACACAGGTAACTCACGCTCAAGATTCTCAACAGAAAATTGGCTAGAATAGTAAATAGCTGAAAATCTCTGCCATTTTTTATATAATTTTATTTATATTGATCCTACGAATTATTGTTATATTAACGATTTAACATTAAGTGACACTACACACAAGAAGTATTCTTGCTTTGAATATATCAATCTGTTCAGAAATTTGAATGTATTTGTTCAAAGGGAGAGGTTTTTCTTCGCATGAAACAATCTAACACAAAACCCCGTATACTGCACTCGACGTGCGTTTAGCCAACCAAGTTGATATCATCTGGAGATGATTAAACCTGCCGCGAAAACTATAGCAAAATCTTGATTAATTTCTTTAAGTTGAGAGCAATATAATCAAATGAAAACATTCATATTTTAAATATAAAACTATGGACAATTTCAACTTAAAAATGCCTTACTCATGGAACGAATATATAAATTTGAAACAAGAATAGAATTCTTCTTTTGAATTTACGTACATATGTGTTTAAAATTTTAAGAGTATCGTGTATTTACCTGGAGATGAATATAGTAGAGACATCCCTATTTTAAATTGTAAACTATATATAATTTTAATTTAATATTCATCAGTCTTGGTACAAAAATTTCATTGCACAGAGGGCCAGAAAATTCGAAAAGCGGCCCGAAAATGGGCTAAAGGGCTTTAGAATCCTAGACTTTACATGGAAAAATTTAAAAAATAAATTACCTGGGTTAACTTTTAAGGGGGTATTAACTGAGTTTACTAGACTTTTTGATCATTGTGCAATGAACTATATATAAACAAAGAAATTACTAACAAAAATAATTGATCCCAATAAAATACCTTACCTATTACCAAATACAGTATAATTAATATTAAAATTAATACTAAAAATCTGTGTCTCTGACGTCCTCGTCTTCCTCGTCGGATGAAGAAATTTCGCTGCTTCGCGTTTCAGGCTGTGGAACTCTAGGAGATTCTGATTCCGTTGATTCAAGCGAGGGTGCCTATAATAACTAACTAAATAACTTCAGGAGATATATTCGAATATTTTCGTGGTGGGCACTGCCGCAAAGATGAAATTACTGGATCGGAAGTTATAAGGAGTCTGTTCAGCAAATCTTGGTTTCCTGTCGTACGCGAAATTTTTCGAGTCTGTTTCCTTCTAAAACTTTTGAAATCCTTATTTCTTGATTCTTGGGCCTCTTCTGATAATTGACCGATAGCTAGAATAGCTTCTTTGATTATTATGGCTCAATGAAGTAATATTTTATGTACGCTAGCGGGCATATAATACCACGGATATTTAGCGACATATAATTTTGCGATTTCCAAAGCATATTCCTCAAACACTCTCACATCGATTGCATAACCACAAGATAAGGTGCGTAATATCACACCAAATCGCGTAATAACTTCTTCATCTATGCTCGTAATTTTACTGGAAAGTTAGGGGTTAGCAAAAACTCGTCGAGCCGTGTTGCCGTCATTAGTGGTTTCGCTACCTCCACGTTTAGGTATATCCACGAGCAATACTATTCCATCTATGAAGTTCTGCTATATGGTACGTTTCTTGTTTTCGAAAACTGCTTTATTTTCGGTTCCTCGAATTTACCAAACTTTAAGTTCTAATCTGTACGAAATGTGCAGCAAACATTCAAAAAACCTGATCCAGTCATGTGGACTTGACAATCCAAATTTTAGATTTTCCTGGACAATTGTTCTTTTTAATACTTTTTCGATGGCATTCATATCTTTGGGAGTTGCTTTACATATATAGCATGTTTGTGAAGAAGCTGTTTCCGTAATTGCATTACACACTTTACCGTTTATCATCGTCATCACACAAACATGAGAAACTGCAATTTTTTCATTACCTAACATATCAGCAGTCGGTCGAAGTTCCGAAATTTGAATTTCTATGTAATTTGTCTCCTGAACCGTCAGTTCTTTTGTTTCTTTCATGAATTGGAAGCGTACAGGTCTACAAAATCGAGTTGACGATGGGCGGGGATTTTGCCTTACAATCATTTTATCTTTCCCATGTTGCTCCGCATACAGTTGTAATGGTACTATGGACGTTAGAAACAAGTCGCCATCACCAAGACCAATCTCGGCGAAAATTTGTATGTATTGTGAGTGACCTGTACTTCCATCACTTCCCCATTTTATCGACAATTTCAAATTCATCAGAAGATCACTTGATAATGAAATAAGAACCGGTTTCTGCAATTCTAGTATCCGTTTTACTGTATGATCCTAGAGATCTTGTAATGAAATTTTTGCAGACGATTCGGTTACAATTTTCTCTTTTCGGGAATAGCAACGTAATTTTGCTTCCCGGAGCTTGTGATAGGAGGGATAGATATCGGCAAAATGTTCTTTTGCTATCCGTCTATGAACAAGATAGGAGTGTTTGCTATCTTTCGCTTCAATCATTACTGACAGCATCGTCTGGGGTAAGTGGAATTTTTTTTTGACTTCTGAATATTTTGCCAAGCCTTCCTCATTTTACTGGCTTGAGTCGGAGTGGTTAAAATTGCTTCTGATACAAGTTTTGCGGCAGCCTCTTTTCCTTCGTTCTTAAGTTTTTTGCGTACAGCCGAAGCTAGCTCCTCGCTTTCGAACGTCGATGACATTGTTGCAGTCTTTCGACGTTTGGTTCTTTCACTGCTCGCAGAAAATTCTAAAGTTGGACGACCACGGGCACAGCTCCTTTCACCTTCAGATGTGGTTCCTGGTTGTGGCTCAGCATCCGGATCAATTTCTTGGGTTTATTCAAATACAAATTGAACACTTAACCACTCCTTATTTTTCTCCAAAAATCTATTCGTTTTTCTTGCGCATTGATCAAGCTTCGAATAAACGGCGCTGCAAAACTTTGAGTTGATATTCTTCATTTTTAACCTGGCGTCTTTATCACTCTAGATTTTATAATGTCCCACCAAATAATTGAATAGATACTCGATTTGAATGACCTAAACCATCCTTTTCATACAAGACGTCAAAAAGTTGGCTTCTGGTCACCATTTTCATTCTAAAAACAATTGGTACCACTACAGAAGAGAATAAAAGTAAATCTGAGGACAAAACTAAAGTAAAGACCAGAACCGGCATTAGTTATAGACTAACTTGATTTTCTGTCAAGTCAAATAAAATATTGCAAAAATGGAATAGAAATCGGTAGATTTTACATCTTAAATTATAAAATAAAATGTGCAGTTATGGTTTCAGAATGCGTGTGTTTGTTACGGTTAGTGCATATTTATGAATTATGCGAAATCGAAATATCTTAAAAAGGTACTTGAACACGCCTATCATATTTTAGTATGTTATTAGGGAATGTTCAAGCTATCTTTTAGTTATTTAGTTCAAGCCGGTTCTGGCCTGGAAATTTTAACGGCTCAACATAAATTTAAATTATAACAATATCCTTAACAAAATCAACTACATATTTTCTATATGTATAGACTGATTTAAGTTTTTCTCATATGTGTATATATATATATATAACGAGATATATAACATGAAAATACACACCTTGAGGAAGTTTTCTGTACAGTTAAACTTTTGATTCAAACGCTTTATAACACAGAATTACTGGTTGAGAGTTGGCAATATAATGACCGAACGATTGTATTCGTACAGACGCTACAAGAGTCTGTTTGGGAGCAGGTAGCTGAACGAAATTACCTTCTACCTGCTCGGAATTCTGGGAAAACATGGATTATCTATTTTTCTAAGTACCTGCAAATTCTGTTAATGATGCTGCTATTACTTTTATAAATATCGATTTTTGGCCGCTTTTCGAATTTTCTGACCCTCTGTGTCATTGGTTTGAAACAGTAGATTTCTTATTTTGAGTATATGTAATGTTTAAAAATTTGGGAATAATATATATGTATATAAGTACTTAAAAGGAGCATAATCAGTAATTAAGTAGAGATCATATTCTTCATTTAAAACTATATAATTTCAATTTAAAAATTCATCAGTCTTACATTAGAATAAACATTTGAAATAAATAGTAGAATTATTCGGTTGAATAAATGTATTTATTCAAAAATTGAAAAAAATCAACTATTGAGAGAATTATATTCAAGTAAAGACATGTATTTTCGTTTTTACATTTGTTTACATGTATCAGGTGAAAATGGTAGTGACCATATGGCTCCATGAGTTAACTTCTTTCACTGATGCAAATTTCTGAAGAGGAACAGCAATTCTGAAACGCCTTGTCCGTAGCTGCGTCGGCATGTCCCTTTTTGGATACATTACACTAATCTGTCTAATTTTACCTCGATTAGTGTTATTAAAATGTTATTAATATTTACTAAACCTATTATTAAATTATATTTTGGAAATGCTTTAATAGTGCTTTTCCACTAAATTCTGTAAAAGAGGAAGTGGTTTTTAACGATTTACGATGTTGGTTTTTGCCGGACTCTCATTAATTTATGAAAAATCACCTGTCTACCAGGACTAATGTTGCTTTTGTGTCTCGTCGTTTTATAATATGAAAATAATTCCAATCCGAATCATGACAGGAAATTGAACTAATTGCAGATTCTATTCCTGCTTTTATGATGGTCCACCTCAATATTGCTAGAATTACATATATCCGCAGTTCATAAAATTTGAATATGTTTTAAGTGAAATGAAATAAATCAATCCGGTTTTTATGACTCATCCATTGTATATACAGGGGGGCAGTATAAAAGAACATGTTTAAATATAATTACATCACTAATTTTAAACAATATTAGAGGTCAAAAGATCAAAATTCGACCTAGTGAGGACGTAGGTCTTTATTTGATTTATTATGTGCCGTAAAACATTAATATTTCGGTACGGGGTAATACTTATTAAAATAAAATGATTTTGTTTTAACCGTGTTTACTTTACTTCAACTGTTTGTATTTTAACGGCGTATAACATAAACTTAAAACTATTTCTAAAAATAACTGCCGTGCTGATGTTAAAAATTAATTGAATAATTTAGCGAGCAACTACAATCTAAATATTAGACACAATTATTATTAATTAAAAAAAACATAGAATGACTTATTTTTGGATAACTAGCGTAAAAAAAATAAAATCGACTGATCATTCGAACCGTTAATTAAATTTTGATATAGATAAGATTGCGATTGCTTTGGAAAGCGAATAAATATCTACCTATTAATGAGGTCATTGCTGCTACTTATCTGATTTATTTATAATTGGACTTTGCTGGGTAACAATGCTAAATCTTCTTAATAGGATCCCCAGTGTCTTTCACATATATAAAAATTAAACAGTTTGGTGGCAAAACTGAGATTTTCATTTCTTGCTGGAGGAGGAGGTCTCGACCAGTTCTCCAAAAAATCAAAAAAAAATCTTTTTATTTTGGGGCCATTCCATGTCAAATTAACCAATAAAAATGTATATTGAAACAGGACCTCTCCGGTTTTGAATAATTTTTGTTCAGGTTATTGGGCCTGTTGTCTCTAGTTATATTAGAAAATTTAATATATTTTGAAATTGGTTGCAATTTGGCTAATATCTAACTAAAAACCCACTTGTTGTTAATTGTTACTATAAATAAATAACTGTGACTAAAATATTAATGAAAATGTCATTTTCAATATATGGGTTGATGATAATTATATGCGACCTATTCTCTCAGCAGCAGATTTTACACCCACCTTTTGTACATACAGGGTGGTCCACCGAAAACAGTCCACCCAAGTTTATGCCATTTTGACTCAATTTTAAACAAAACGCTTGGACAGGTCGATTTTATTTTCAAGGGGGTCACTTAAATTCGCTATTTTCATTTCAAATGTCAGGAGGGGTCAAGTTATCCATCATTTTAAAGCATGTTAAATTCTCTACAACGGTATTTTAGTTTTTAAAATTAATTTACGTGTCAATTCATTAAATGTTCGAAATTCCCCCACTAACTTCCACACAAAAAAAGCCTTTGTCAGACATTTTGCAGCTTTTCTGGAGTAATTTGACGGGTTTCGTGCGTGATACGTTGTTGTAAATCTGGTCTTCTTAAAAATGTTTTATTAACCGCCTCTCAAGTCACCGAAGCAACTCTCGGAAAATCCTAAGATTTTGTGTTGGATAAAGAGAGACGAGGCCCTACAGTTTATTATGGAGTCCGAACCACATCTAGGGCATCGACAATTCCCTGTCCTATCTTAGTCCGAAACAAATTACAAATAAAATTTCTAATTTGCTCCAGGATGGAATCGAACCATCGACCGAGTAAATAGCTATAAGCGCTTTACCCACTCGGCTACCACCATGCTTTAATATTTTTCTATCACTCATTGCGACCTGCAACTTTGCGGAGCTATTAACACGTTTTTCTTCCCCTGTAACCCTCGCCCGTGCAGCCTCGACTTTGGATTCGGGGGTTGTCTAATTTCTATGGAATGGGGTTTATTATTCGTTTTATTTTTTGATAAATAGAAATGCTGCAGAATGTCTGAAAACATTTTGAACAAAGGCTTATGGAATTTGGTGAAGGCATTTCGAATATTGAATCAACTGACATGTAAACTAGTAGTTCAATTTAATAAGTAAAATATTGTGTCACTAACACCTCTTGCCATTTGAAATAGCGCCCCCGTTTATAGGTCGAGGGTTGAGGTAGTGGCAATAAAAATAGTGTGTTTAATTGCCCCCCCCCCCCCCCCGAAAATAAAATTGTCCTGTTTAAGCTTGTTGTCTAAAGTTGAGTCAAAATGGCATAAACCCGGCTGGACTGTTTTCGGTTAAAAAGTTACTCGCTACTGGACAGGGGAAGATTCTGTGACCAGAAATAAGATTTTAAATTTGATATTCCTAGATGAAAGAAGTTTCTCTAAAATAATATAGTTTTTGCTACAATTTCACTCCTCACCCTGAAGGATAAAGTCAGTGACTAAAAATAAGACGAATTAAAATACGGAAATTTTGAAAAATCTTTCGGAAAGGCTGGACTGAATATTATTAAAAATATCAGACACTACTGCATCGGTACGCCACTGGCGTATTTGAGTTTAAAACTGATTAGACTGTTATCATCCTCATTTAATATTGAAAGTTTATCTAGATACCCCCATAAAACAGTGTCTGCGTTTCTCTCAAGTACAGCTCCGTTAGGAGAAATCACTTTTTGAAAATTCAATATTCTTGATATTCATCTTGTTTTTCGCCATAGAATCTACAGGCCGAAGTGAATCTTGCAACGCCCTTTATTCAGATACAGCCCTGGAAAATAATTTTAATAAAATACATATTTTGTGAATGTAAAGTGTGTTAAGTCATCCTTGAATTAATGTGATCTCATTTGGAGACACCCATAGTCAAGGAAGACAATATTTCTGTGTTCAAGGTCAAGGGATAGACTTGTCCTGAATCCCGACAGTTTTATGAACCGTCATCACGAGAGTCGCCACCCATAAATTATGAATTACACCTCAGCCTGTTTACTAGACAAGTCTCGTCTTCTTTAATTGAATAATTATAAATACTTGATATATTATCGCTTGAATGGACTATTATTACCTGGCGTGTCATGTCCGGTCCAACAATGGACTAGGATATAAAATTTGGACATATTTGATTTTAAACATTTATTTTGCACTATTAAAAATTGATATAATTTATAAAAGAGTAGCAAAATAGCCCGGCTTCGACAATTTTTCTCTGGTAACAAAATCTTAACATACAGGGTGTTTCAAAAAACGTACCAACATTTCTAGGGCAGGTAGTACCACAAAAAATAAAGGAAGATTGCTGCTTAATAAACATACTGATATGCATAGTCGTTTTCCGGCGACTCGCCAGCTATCGTTCAACAGTGAAGTTTTATGTATGAAATACATAAGACGCAGTCATTGCTGAGAGATGGATGGCTGACGAGTCGGCGGTGAACGACTATGCATATCAGTGTCAGTATCTCGAAAACTTTTCAGTCATTAAAAACTGAAAGCGTCAACAAAAAAGGCACACTGAATAATGCTGAATTTGAGGAAGTTGTTCAGGAAGTTACTGAGCGGAACAAACGTACAAACAATCTCGTATTTTTCGGAGTAAATGAATAAAACCAGGAACATTCTGAAGAGGCAAAAATTGAAAAAGACTACAGTATTATTACGGAAATCCTATTGTCACGACTCAGAAGTTAATATCGAATACATAAAACCTATAAGATTAGGCAAATATTTAGATTAAAAATCTAGACCACTGAGAATAACGTTGGTACATGAACACGTAATAAGTAAAGCAAGAAACCTTAAAGCCAATCGCCTATACAAATACATATCCATCGTACTTGATCGAACTCCTAGGCAACAGTTTTACTATAAAACCATAAAAAATAATTAATCGAGCCACAGAATTCAGGGAAAATAATTGTGGAATTAAATACGTAAATGGCATTCCAAAAATTATTACTGATCATTTAAACTAATAACGCCCAAAAATACCCAAAAATTTACCAAAACGTAAGAGGACGTAACAGCAAAATCCAGCAATTCTACCCGTCTGTTGCATAAGGCGAATTTGACTTAATAGCCATAACTAGGGCTGTAAAAAATGTTCCGTGGGACAGTGGCGTACGCGAAATTAACTAATACGAGAAACAATAAATTGTTACAATTTATAAAAATGTATGTAAAACTTACCCTCTTAACTAACTTGATGAACTAGCTTGCTTATCACAAACTGGAGAAGATGTGTAGCCATTTTGCAGCATCAGGTATGTTTCTATGGTTGTCTCCATGAGTGATGTTCGCTTTGGTGAAAATATATTCTTATATTTTGAAAACGACCGTTCGACATCTACTGATGTAATACACGCATACGTAAAATAGTCTTTGAACGCACTTAACGGATCTGGGGCTGCACCATCACATATTTGTCATAATTTGGTAAAACGGGTGTCTTTATTTAACACACTTGCGAACTTTTCTTTAACCCGCTCATTTGTTGCGCCACCTATAGCGTGTAGGAGTAGATTTACTTCGTCCACTATTTGCAGTGACTCCGCTAACGACAACGCACTGTTTTCTAATTTTTTTATGCTTTCATGTAATGGTTTATAGTTCTTCGCAATATTTTTTAAAACTGTTTCAACGGAAATATCTTCGAATTTTGTCGGGCTTTCCTTAATAGCTGCAGCCTCATCTGGATTAAATTGTAGTATGCCTGCAACCATGTTCCCCAACGTGTATGAATCGGCTGTGGTGGTTTAGGAATACCGGGACACTTGCTATGAAATGCACGGAGATGTTTAGGGAGATTTAGGAAACACTTTTTTTTGTACTTGCTATTAATGCATTCACCTCTGGAAAACCTTTTCGAATAGTTTCTGCCACAAGATGTAAAGCATGCACTTGTAACATGTATAAACGTACAACCTTGTTCTTGCAAAGAATGACCTACTGAGCGCATTGTCACGGCGCCATCAGTCACAAATATCAATACTTGACTTTTTGACAGTTCAAATTTTTCTAACGTCTCCAGCACCACCCTGGTAATTGTTTCGCTAGTACACTGACTTAGTCTTTTGCTAGCTAGTAACAGTGGAACTGTCGGTTTAAGAGGGTCCAGTACTCGGATACTATAACATTTAAAATAGATTTTTTTTTTACAATCTGTTGTCTCATCAACAGATAACCGCAGCCGTGTATTTTTTAATTCATATTTCATCTTATTTACCATGTCTACGTGTACAGTTGGTAGATAGTTACATAACGTTGTGCGACTTGGTAACTTCACCTGGGCATTGTGTTTATTTCAGAACTCTCGAAATGGTTGTTTATCGAGTATGTGCAGCGGAACATCACAGGCAATCAGCATTAATAGTAAATCAAACATAAACTGTGTTGTCGAAGGCACGCCATTTTTTTTAAATATTTATGGTGTACACTATTTACGTGAAGTCCACAATCATGCTTATTCCAGCACATAAAATCTTTCTCGCTATTTTAGCACCATCATAGAATAAATCCGGGAATTCACCTATGAATTTATTCACTTTGTCAGCAAATGGCCGTTTTCTACCCCTGGGTACGTCTGCCATGATTTATTATTAAATTAATATCAACAATACAGTACAACAAATAAAATAAAGACAAAAACAATATGCAATACGCCCAAGTGACACGTGTACACAAATCGAAAGCTAATAATAGACTGGACTGGAGAAAGAGTTTCACGCTCAAGGTGAATGCTGGCGACAATAAGTACATCTGTACTCTACGACCATGATACACAGAAACGATTTGCAGCTTTAGCCATAACTGAAACTTGGATACAGGAGGAAGTGTTAAATACTGAACTTTTCCCTGAAATGTACAACGTATACAGAAGCGACAGGAAATTATAGATCACAGAGTATACAACAGGTGTACTTCTAGCATGTAAAAATGAATTAAGGTCAGAAAAATTGCACTTCCATATTTTTCAACTTCATTTCCTACAATTGACATTTTGTGTTGTAAATATCAATTTCAATTTATAACTATTTATATCTTTGTTATTTATATACCACCTACTATTAACTTAGAACAATATGAATTATTTTTTGAAGCAATGGAACAAATAGACTTTATTTCAGATACAAAAATACTTTTCGGAGATTTTAATATATCCCACTATGTTCACAATAATAGTAATGATAAGAAAACCAATATAATTACTAATTTTGCAAACTTCTTTGGTATACAGCAACATAACGGAATATTTAACAATTTAGGTCGTTTATTCGATTTTGTTTTCTCAAACCTAAAATGTGAAGTTTCTCGAGATAATGCGCCATTAGTACATGAGGACATTTTTCACCCAGCTCTTTTCATTAAAATACAACTTCCCCCAAAATGTACAAACTTGGATCTGCTAATGATCAAAAAGCCTATAACTTTAAGAAAGCTATTTATCCAGCCCTATATAATGCTCCATTAGAAACAGATTGGTACTATTTACAAAATATTTCAGATGTTAATTTAGCTGTTGATGCATTTTACATTAAAGTGTATAATATTTTGGACCAGTACTTACCTCAAATTAAATTTTATATAAGGACTTATCCAAAATGGTACACTAGCGAAATAATAAATAATATTAAACAAAGAGACAAGCATTTCCGTAAGTACAAAAAAACAAACTATTATTACCATTTAGAACAGTTTAAAAGACTTAGAACTTTAATAAAACAACAGGCAGATTTAGAATATCAAAGGTACCTCTCTAATATTCAGTCCTCAATATCATCGGATCCAAAGATATTTTGTTCATTTGCACAATCAAAACGGCAACAAACACGAATACCTGGTAAAATGTCATATAAGGATAATAACTACGATAATCCACAAGATATTGTAAACATATTGCGGAGTTTTTAGTTCAGTACATACCGTTCCATGTGATACACATGACAATCACGTGACTATAGGCAATAATAACTCACTTTGCAGTATTACAAACATCTCGATGTTAGAAATTCAAGATGCTATAAAAAAGTTAAAGAACAAAATTACATTCGGCCCAGACCTTATACCGTCCTTTTTGATGAAAGATTGTGCCAATGCATTCTTACCACCGCTTTTTTGTTTAATATTTCAATAAAAACATCAATTTTTCCCAACCGATAGAAGGTGGCAAAGGCATTTTCGATTTTTAAAGTAGGCGATACGTCAAATATAAGCAATTACAGAAAAATTTCTCATTTCTGTTATTTTGCTGAAGTTCTTGAAATCATTTTATATAATCGCATCTATATGTCCACTAAAAACATATCAGTAGATTAGCATGGCTTTGTATCTAAGAGATCAACTACTACGTACTTAGTCATATTCAGTCAAACAGTTTCTAATATTCTAGATGAACGAGGACAGGTAGACGTTTTGTATACAGATTTTACCAAAGCCTCGTTCGCATCGACTATCATTTACTCTTACAGAAATTAGCAAAGTATGGATTTAATGTAAATCTATTAAATTGCTTTAAATCACATTTAACAGGCAGACAACAATTTATATTTTACAATGGATATAAATCGTCAGTATACTTAGCCACTTCCGGAGTGCTGCAAGGTTTTAACCTTGGACCTTTACAATTTATATTTTTTATTGACTTTATGCACTGTATTGAAATGCGACAAATTAATCTTTGCAGATGATTTAAAAATCTTTAAGAGCATAAATTCCGTAAATGATTGTATATATCTTAAAAAAACCTTAATATCATCAGCAAGTGGTGCGGCCTGAACAAAGTTGGTATCAATGATTCTAAATGTAAAGTAGTGTCTTACACAAAAAAGAAAAATTGCTTTGACTACAACTACAGTATTAATGACACTGTTTTAGAGCGCATACAAACAATTAAAGATTTAGGTATATATTTTGATTCTATACTGAGTTTTGTCTAACATATACATATCAAATCTAAAGAGGCAACCAAAATGTTAGGATTTATCATAAGAAACTGTAAATCATTTACTAATTTAAATTGTTTAAAATCATTATATTATTCTTATGTACGATCAGAACTTGAGTACGGATCCAAAATCTGGGACCCTTACTATCTAGTTCACAAAGGCGCATTGAGCAAGTTCAAAGAAAATTTTTAAAATTTCTATCATTTAGAGGTACAGGAATATATCCTGAGAGAGGTATAGATAACAATTATCTTCTAAGCACATTTCATTTTGAAAGTTTAGAGTATCGACGAATTTGTTCTATGCAACTTTTTCTATACAAATTATTACATAATAAAATTGACTGTCCTCAAATTCTTCACAAATCAATTTTTTCACTCCAAGAATGCATTCTCGACAAAGTCCCACATTTTACACTAAAACGAGCCAATACCAATATGTTGCTAAAATCACCTATACATTGTATGTGCTATTATTTTAACAACTTAAGTCAACATTGTGATATAAACCTTTGCACACAAAATTAGCTGGTAAAAAACACCCTGTATATTTTTCAACGATGTGATGTAGAAATGAAAACGAACATTTTTTTGTAAGTACTTCCCAATGGCTAATTGCAACCATTTTCGTTTTATTGAGCAATAAGTACAAAATTCAAGAATAAACTTAAAAAATAGAGGTTTCCTCAAATAATTCATTAGAAAATCTTATAATAAGTGCTCCACATGTAGCTCATTTGATTGACACACGTCTCTATGCGCTTTTGATATGAGGTTTCTACTGTTCCTAAAATTGCCATTGTGATAGATCTAAAAACAGTTATTTATCCTTTCCTTCATATTTTGTACTGTTGTTGGTGTGTCTTTATAAACAATTTCTTTCACATATCCTCATAAAAAGAAATCCATTTTTGTAAGATCTGGGGATTTAGCAGGTCATTAGTAGTACTTAAAAATTTTTTCGTTTTTCACATCTACATCACATTGTCTAAAAATATACAGGGTCTTCCATTTGAAAAAATTGAGAAAATTCAATTTAAAAAGTACTTAATTGAAAATAATTTTTGGCAACCTTGTACATTTGTATGACATAAAAATGATCCAAACATATTAATTAGATGTCTCGTAACTAGTATTCACATAAGTTTTTCTTAAAACCCATAATTGTGACTGGTGATTTTTTCAATATGCATCTACAGATGGCATTATTGCAACAAAAAAATTCAGTACATCCAAGTAGTTGGTTAATAATATAGGAATGAATAGTCTAGAAAGCGGCTTCAAAAAATGTACTGATATACATAGCATTCCATTTAAAAAAGAAGCACTTGATCCTGTAATTTTGTCTTGACCCTGTATATTCGAAAATAATTTCCAGTTATAGACTCTTTTATCTAGTTTACTTGTATTTTTTTTTTAATTCCTAACTGTCGTAGAACTCCAAATATCGAAGTCCGACGCACTATTGCCCCACCCTGTATAATTTTAGCTTACTGTTTCCTTCATTGATTGTTTTTTGTGTGTTATGTAGATACACATTTTTTTTCACATCGTTATTTATATAAATTTATTTTTTTTCCAATAATTAGTTCTTATTTTGTTTTTCTTAACTATTACTATCTCACTATCTTTTTAAATTTAATTCTCAGTCCTTTCCATAACATTTATTGTACCTTTATGTTTCATATAAAGATTATAAAATGTTTCGTAGTATTTAAGAGTATTTTAAATTGTCCTGTAATTGGGTGTTACCTGTTGGGCAAATAAAGCATATTATTATTATTATTATTTATTTATTTATTTTTTCGGTTTCCCGACGCTGCTGGACAGTCCCCCCCGTGGCCTCCGGCACCTCACGGGAGTCGCGCCAGCACATTAAACACAGCCACTTCCCACATCCCGCAGGGTTAGTGACTGTAGATTCTGGAATCGTGTGCAGACGGAGAGCCCAGAATGACCGCCTTCTTCATTTGGCCTGCCAACCACTCAGTTGATTTTTGGCAGGCCGGTATGCTCTTCAGATCCAAGAACAGCTCTATCTAATTGGCGCAGCTCATCTACCGTCTACGTTACTACTCCGAAGGAGTAGAGCAGAACCGGAACGGCAAGCATATTAGTTGCAGACACCTTGTTCTTCCCCGAAATCTTTCGGAGGCGGTGTCTCCTTGCCCCTGAGAGAATACTTTATTTGTGTTACATCCTGGATGTGCCTTTCTTGCACACCCAGATATGTATAGGTCTCTCCGGCATCCAGATGTCTTCGTATGCTTCCGTCTGCGAGCTGCGCATCTTCAGAGAATTCGCCGCATCGTCCTTTCTTGAGGTGGACGACTGCACATTTGACCAACCCGAATCCCATACCAATTGCCCGCGTGTATTCTTCGACCACCCTAAGAGCATTTTGTAGTTCTCCGGAGGCATAAAGTTTAAGATCATCCATATAAAATAGATGGGTGACCTTATGCCTCCGGTCGCTGCGTGGTCCACATTGATATCCGCGGGTTTGGCGGAGCCCAGCAGACAACGGTAGCCGTGAGATGCAGAAGAGGAGAGGACTCAGGGAGTCGCCCTGGAAAACTCCCCTCCTAAATGCCACCTGCTCTGTCGTGACCCGCTGTGCACCTGTTATGGTGAAGCGAGTCTTCCAGAGTGGCAGCAGCTATTCTATGCATTTCACTAGTGGTGCTGGTACCGCAAGACATTCGAGCAAGTGCAACTATAGCTCGTGCGATGTTGTATCAAATGCCTTGCGGTAGTCAATCCAGGCCATCGATAGATTCCGCTTGTATTGCACAGAATCCTGTGTAATGCAGCGGTCTATCAGCAGGCTGTCCTCGCAACCTGCCATGCCCTTCTTGGCACCACGCTGTTCGTGTATCTGCTGGAAGACCGGATCAACAGACCTCAGTGTCCTAGCATACAAGATACGTGTAAATATCTTGTAGCAGGATTGAGGCAAGTGATCGGCCTATAATTCCTCGGGTCGGAAAGATCCCCCTTTTTTGGGGATAAGCACATCCTTCGATGAACCAGTCCGGAATCTGCTGTCCCTGTAAATATCTTGTAGCAGCATTGAGGCAAGTGATCGGCCTATAATTCCTCGGGTCAGAAAGATCTCCCTTTTTGGGGATAAGCACAGTACGTCCTTCGACGAACCAGTCCGCAATCTGCTGTCCCTCGTTCAACCATGAGTTGAAAACTCGCGCCAGACGGCGATGAGTGGAAGGAAATTTCTTCCACCACCAGTTGTTAATGCCGTCTGGGCCTGGGGCAGCGAAGTTCTTGGTACCAACAAGTGCTTGTTGGACTTCCTCCGTACTGATTGCCGGGCACACTTCTGGCTCTTCAAGATGTCTGTGGCACAGAGCCTCGAAATGTGCACTTGCTGGAGTGTCGCTATTAAATGGGCGCGTCGTTTCGTAGATTCCCTTCCAGAAGGTTTCGACATCTTCTATAGTCGGCGGATTATCTACAACACGCTGTGGCTCTTGAAAGAGGTGGGAAGGATTCGTACGGAACAAATTGTTTTGTTCCATACTCCTCACCCGCCTCCTCAATGTTTTCTTTATAGCCATGAGCGCTCGGATCCTATTTAGACAGTGCTGCTTGATGGTAAGCATCACTGTCCGATTTAGAGTATGGTGTTGACGTCTAAATCCGGCTGCTATGCGCCGGATTCTAGGAGTAAAAACTCTACCCCTCGTCTTGTATTCCACCACACTCTGGATCCGAGAAGCGTGCTGTCTGGCCGACTGTATCTTGCCCTCGATTTTTTGTACACGCCGCTTGGCTTTCTCGACCCCGTGATTGGTTGACCTCTCAAGGGGGACGAGTTGCTTCGCGGTGTTGTACGCGACACAGTTGATTTGCCAGATGTCTGCATCTTCTGGAAGTTCCTCATCGATGACCGCGTCCATTCTAGCCAGGTCTTGTGGCTTTAGGTTAGCCCTGGTGTTAAGGCTAACACTCGTCCTTAAGTCTACACCAGTGAACTCTACAGGATGTTCCCCATCAGCTGCTAATTGCCGCGATGGGATTGCGGCTGGTAGTTCTTCCAGCTGACGGGGTGACCTGTCCTGAGCAGAAAGGATACTTGATCTCTCAGATGTTGCTGAGAGAAGGCGCAGTGTTCAGGGTGCATGGTACACCAGGCATCATGCAACCGCGCCATGTATCCTCTGCGCCCAGGTTCGCTGCTCTCGTAGCACGTCAGCAAGTCATCCCTTAGTTCCCTCGTCCACTTAAAGCGTCCATTGCCATTGTTGTCAACATTGAGACCTTCCAGGGGGGGCTCCTCCAACCTATCTCTGACCCCCATCCGATTGGGGTCGATCGTGAGGAGCCCTTCCTCTGAGTGTCACTAGAACCAGAGTGTCAGGGTACCAGGGTGGTTAGCCCTGGTACCCCCCGGCCGGTATTTGCCAGGCAGAGTTGCCTCTGCCTGTCCAGGGTGCACCAGCGCGGAGGTTGCCGGTCCTTAGCACCTTATTATTATTATTATTAATATTATTGTTATATTGGCACTTATGTTTATTAAGCAAACTATGTTTTTTGATGTACATTAATTGTACAACCTGCTCTACAAATGCTTGTACGTTTTTTTGAAACATTCTGTATACGTGTATAATATCACAGCTTAACATATAATTAAATTTAAATTATACACACTTAAACACAAAGGCATTCCTTTTTAATTATGACTCCGAGTCTTTGGGAGAATATTTTGATAAACTTCAGTGACTTTCTTTGTGTCCATTAAATTCTTTGTATGAACTAAGTACTTGTTTTATTTCCCACGGTTTCGTTTGAGGTTTTTATATTCGTACAATATGAAAACTATGTTGATTGATCCAGAACTTGCTGGTCTCACTCTTGTTCAAATACTATGGGTACATGATAAGTTTGGTAATTTATTGTTTACGGAAATCGATTAAAAAAATTGGTTGCTTCACGAATGTATAGGAGGCCCATTTTCGAGTGAAGTAAATTAATCGTTTCATAAATGTCCTGAAAATCACGAATTGATATATTTTATTATTTACTTTGAGGTAAAGCCTGTTAAAATCATGCAGCGGACCTAAATATGGCGACTGAGCTGGCGACACAACAGGTTATTCGAACTAAGTGCCGTAAATATACACAAATAAAATATAATAAAGCAGCGCACAATAGTTTCAGAATAAATTGTTCTAAAATGCGCAGTAGATAAACTATGAAAAAACTAAACAATTTTCAGGTCATTTAACAAAATGCGTTTTAATATGGCGGTAGGTGTAAGAATATATTTTTTCATCTGTAACAAAGATTAAATAGGACCTACCCTATTTGCAACCAAGTACTGTTTTCAAGGACCTGCTGGAAGCCCGGAATCATCGCCTGCTGCATCCACTTGTCGGGTCTGATTTTAATCCAGTTAAAAATGTGCCACCCTCTACAAGCACAGTTCAAATTTTTAAGTCAATACCTATTTGTTTTATTACTGGCAGTTATTGGGTCGACAGTTCGGCACCAGGCGCAACTGTAATTATTTGTATTTGACACGTTTGTTTCATATAAATTGAGTAAAGAAATAATTGTTCGGTTTTTTTGTTGAACTTCTCAGAATAATTCAATTACTAATATTAAAAAATTTCCAGAGGGAGTAAAAACATGCCGAAACCAAAAGAACATTGGATGTGCCAAAGTGTGTCTTGTATTCAGGTGAAAATTTTGTATTAATGTTATTTTTTTTTGTTAATCCACCATTGCAATATCTGATTCTCAGCATTACTTTTATATATGATATTTACTTGCAATATATAGATAGATAAGTGTTGTTAATGTTTAGTTGTAGATTTAAGTAAAGTCAAATGTTTTCTAAAGTAGTTTAATATAACCGATTAAATGATCTGAAGCAAAATTTAATTTTTGATTTTATTTGTAAAATATAATTCATTTCAACCTGATGTTTTTAAGGCAATATAGAAAAATTACTTTCAAATAATCGATTTCTGAAAAGGGCCTCGTCGTATACAGGGGTGATTTTTTTGACTGGCTATTAGAAGTATCTTGAGAAAGAAAAAACAACTGAAAATTTGGCTGTGGGCATAAACGGCCAGGATCTATTTAATGAAAACATTTTCAAAATGGTGGCATTTCCGGGCATACCAGAAGTTGACTTCGTGACAATTTCGTAATTTTAAATATTTTTTAAATAAACTTTTTTTTTTAAATTTTAGCAGAACTGGTACATAACATAAAAATTCATATACCATTAATGGTTAACAGTAAAACGTTGAAATTTTTATGCAGGTAAGAGAGAGTATTGAGGTTACCTATCACGTAAAAAAAATTCAGATTTTTCTACAACAAAGATTCTAGACGACGTCATCTGTCAAGTACACAAAAATGGCAGTCATTTTTTTTAAATAGTATGCCACCTATTTAAATAACCAGTCGATGGAGAAAAAAATGCGCTTCTGACCATGTATGGTATCCCTATACCTAAAATGTATAGTTTTTTAGATATTTGAGTTTTTTTTATATTATCGATGAAAACTGTAGAATGCATAGGTCTTTTAGTAGGTAGGCCTTGACTTAATAACAAAATTGTTGACAAAACAAAATTTTCAACAAAAATTGTGACAGATAATACGCATAATTTATGTTTGGTATTTCAAAGTGCATTCGTTGCTGTCTTATTAAGAAAATGGCAAATAAATATTTAAATTCCGATATTTTCAATTTATTTAACAGTCGTGGACAGTGCGAGAAAATAATTAGCAGAACATGCAGAACATTTAATGAAACGTATCCTGAATTACCACCAATGACCCGACAAAAATTTAGAAGACTACAAAGCAATTTTGTCATATTAGTAGAGTAAAAAACCGATTCTATCGTTAAGTCCGTTCGCAATTCATTGTTAAAATTTGTCGACCACTACAAATTGTTACATATCCCATAAGATAGTAATTCTACTAATAGTAGGAGAGCTAGTGACATTTTTCGGTGATGATTTAGTTAAGACCTATTCTTTGAGAGGATGTTGAGAGGGGCATAACTAAGTGTCATCCGCGAGGATTAACCCGGATTCCAGTCATAAGCGGGTGGCAGAACGCCCCCAACGTGTAAAAAAACTGCATCTTTTTATTATTTAGTTAAGGCTGAAATTTTCTCCAGTAGTCCTCTGATAGCCCACAATCATCGATATAATATTTGCAGAACGATTGGCCAGTCATAAGGGAGTGGCAGATCACCCCCAACATGTCGTGTGAGCGATGAACTTTTTATTATTTAGTTAAGCTTCATCCTTTAGTAAGTTGTTGTGACAACTATTTTAAGTGTAAATGCCAATTTGCAGAACAAAATGGCGGCATTAACACCTGGCAGAACGATTTGAATATGTAAAATTTTTTTTACTTTCAACCGCATATATCTTTGGAAATATGCAACATACGAAAAAAGTTGTATTATTGTTTTTTTGTGCGAAATTTAATTCTCTACAAAAAAGGTCTTTTGACATTTTCGTGTATCTCCTTTAGTTTCTGAGATATACTGAAAATTAAAAAAATTTGCAAAAATTTTTTTACGTTCAGACGCAAATATCTTTGGAACTATGCTAGATGCGAGAATACGACTTGAAACACTTTTTGTAGGAAATTTAATTCTCTATAATAATAGTCTCTTGACATTTTCATGTATCTCCTTTAGTTTCTGAGATATACTGAAAATAAAGAGTTTTCTTTCCATTGCCGACAAACCGTTGGAGACGTACTAATTAATATTTCCCTAAAACCATGTTTTTTTATTCCTACAAGTTCAGAAACGTCGAAAAATGTCATTTTTAGCAATAGTGAAATTGAGCCCTATACCATTATACATTTTTCAACGCAGTCATGCGATGAAATGTTAAGGACAAGTCACCTTAGCCAAATTCTTTCCGATTATTTTTGAATCATCCGATTTTTTATATATTTCTGTACTCATTGAAAGAAAGTTCAATGATTTTTTTTTCAGATGCTTCTATTGTTGCGTTCTCGAACTCGAAAAAATTTTTTTTCGTTGCAATTGTGTTATCTGATTTTCATAATGATACTGATTTCAGAAAAATATAATCAGTGCCTATTGAGAACCCCATAATATGATGAATATTATTGTAATTGTATTACTATAATAATTAAAAAAACCCGATTGCCATGAAAAAAATTATGAAAATTTTTCGAAAAAAATCGAAATTATTGAAGTTCTACGATCTCGATAGATAAAAAACATTGTAAATGTCTGTTGAATCATTAATATCTTTTTTTTGATCATATCAAAAATGTGCCAAAAAAAGGAAATACACGAAATAAATAAAAAATATCTCAAAAAACATCGTAATTTCAACGCATAATTATTTTTATTATTTCAAATAAATGTTGTACAACTAAGCAAATTTTTTGAATAATAACGAATTCGTGATTAATTTGTTGAATTTTTATTTGAATAACATAATGATAGTAAATATAAAACAAAAAGTATGAGTGCAAAGTAAGAAATAGTAAGTATAAAAAAATTTATTATCAATTCTCTAGCCAGTCGGAATCACCCTCCTCATCGTCTGCTGAATCGAGATCACTCGATGCACAGGACTCCATATCTATAAAATTGAAACAAATGAATTAGAAAAATGTAATATTTTTGTTTTTATATTTAATGTAATATCTGCATACCTGAATCATTGTCACCCTTGTCATCTTTGCTGCTTTCACTAGAGGTATCAGTGAGTACATCACTAACATATTGCGGTAGTTGATCTCCTTCGAACCAGAAGAATTCGTATTTATCATCATTGATAATCCAGCCGTAATTTTCTGGCAATTTTTCCGTCGGCTGCTGCAAATGTGCATTGAACCAAATACTGGCAATGTACGAGCTTCGCAGTAAGTATTTGTTGTAATTCAGAAGAACATGGTGGCAAGTTAGAGGCATCACAATTGCGGATATTCTTAACAAATGAGTCTTGACTATCATTGGTTTTGTTACAGGGTATTCAAATAATTCTGCCAGGGTGTTAAAACCGCCATTTTGTTCTGTCAATTGGCATTTACACTTGAAACTTGAAATAACTGCGATAATAACTATCTTGAGCACCAGAATGTCCTTCCTCACGAATGTTCGATTCATGAGGAAAATTCCTTATTTTCAGTATATCTCAGAAACTAAAGGAGATACGCGAAAATGTCAAGAGACTATTTTTGTGGAGAATTAAATTTCCTACAAAAAGTGTTTCAAGTCGTATTCTCGCATCTAGCATAGTACCAAAGATATTTGCGTCTGAACGTAAAAAATGTTTGCAAATTTTTTTTATTTTCAGCATATCTCAGAAACTAAAGGAGATACACGAAAATGTCAAAAGACCTTTTTTTGTAGAGAATTAAATTTCCCACAAAAAATAATAATACAACTTTCTCGTATGTTGCATATTTCCAAAGATATATGCGGTTGAAAGTAAAAAAAATTTACATATTCAAATCGTTCTGCCAGGATGTTAATGCCGCCATTTTGTTCTGCAAATTGGCATTTACACTTGAAATAGTTGTCACAACAACTTACTAAAAGATGAAGCTTAACTAAATAATAAAAAGTTCATCGCTCGCACGACATGTTGGGGGTGATCTGCCACCCCCTTATGACTGGCAAATCGTTCTGCAAATATTATATCGATGATTGTGGGCTATCAGAGGACTACTGGAGAAAATTTCAGCCTTAACTAAATAATAAAAAGATGCAGTTTTTTTTACACATTGAGGGCGTTCTGCCACCCCCTTATGACTGGAATCCGGGTTAATCCTCGCGGATGACACTTAGTTATGCCCCTCTCAACATCCTCTCAAAAAATAGGCCTTAACTAAATCATCACCGAAAAATGTCACTGGCTCTTAGGCTATAAGTTGTACAAAAATCGTATGGTGCAGGGGGGTTGTAGGGGGTGTTTTCAAAAAAATATATAAAAAACAAATTTGTTTAAAATTAAAATATCTATACGCCTAATAAAAAATGAAAGTAACATTGCGAGTAATTTTCTTATAAAAAAATAAGGAAACTGAAATTTTCTATAGTTTTACATGTGTTAGAGAAACTATAAACTTAAATTCCGGAGTAACTATAAAGCTGCTCAAAATGTTAGTGTATATCACTTAATATATGAAAAACCGCTGCACTAATCAAAAAAATTACTTCGATAAATGTTGTTCGAAATTTTATTGTGATTATTATGGTATTATTATTTTTTTGATGGCTTTATTTATAACTAAGATATTCAAGAAAAAGTAAAACAATGTCGAAATACAGTAGACAGTCACACATCTACATATGTTGTAAAGCCTAAGCGTCCCTTCCACTCCTCTAGAGTAAGGTGAAATGCTCTACCTCACATAAGCGGGACAAAGAAAGAGAACGTGGGTACGGGTTTTATGCAATTAAATTAGCACGCGGATACTAACGCATCAATTTATAAATTATTATTGAATTATTATATTCAATAATAATTTAAAATTTACATTTAATATCGTTACACATAGTTTCCACATAAGAAATACTATGACCACATTTATGCAAAACATCGATGATCTTCTTTGATCATGTTTCCTGATGCACAAATATTCCAATTCCCACATGTTTTGGAGTATGAGATTTTCCATTTTTGTAGGAGTATATAATGTCCTGACATATATTTAGGATGTCCTGATCTTTTTCAGTCAATTGGCTATCATCATAACAGTCATTAGTTAAAAGTGTACTAATTAACTTGTACAGTTTATAAGGAATACCTATATTTTTTATAGTCAGAGATATCCAAATGTTTGTAAGACGAAAACTGTGGCATGATATTGATTTCGTTTTTTATATCATTACATAAACTATGTATTAGAGAAGCATCTGACCTTTCTGGTAAAGCAGGAATATTGTCATAATCATCAGCTTCCACCAAATGAGAAGTAATAGTTTCTTCCTTGGAAATATTTGGACACATAATCCTAGGTTCGTTTGCCCTTTCAGACTTCACCAGACATACTTTACTTCCAAATTGATGAAGTAATTTGGAAATGAGGGTCCTTTCATCTCTCTCAGAATCACCAGCAATTTCCAAATATTTATTGTAAATTGAGGTTGCACTATAACATTTACCTTTGGAAAATCCCTTTTGAAGGATTGCTGCAATATTTTAAATTTTTTCTTTTTCAATTTATTTCTCAATACTCCTCGACGCCGACGAATAAGATCTCCACTGAATAGTAAAACAGGTGTATGATATTTAATTTCCGATGCAATTAAATCGTCATCCCCTATTCTTTTGAGAAGGTCCGTATTTTTTTTAGATATAAGTTTAATTTTGCTGTCCACATTTTTTGTCATTACCTGGGAGAGTTTTCTATCTTTAAGTCTTTTTTGACAAAACGCACATTTATTTCTATCATAAGCTATAGAGGCAGTTCTTTTTTTTTTTCAGAGGTGACTCAATCTGCAGTTTTTGTGGCAATGCTTTTTTAGGGACGATTTTTTTAGCATGTTTAGCCTTAAAAAAGCCCAAGTTATGTTTGCTGGTAAATGTGCAATAGCATGACTTATCGCATAATATATTGGAGATTGTCTCTATCAATGCTAAATTTTTGACTAACGTGTACAATTGAGGATCCAACAAATTAGAGTCTATAGAAAACTTTAGCTTAATCATATCTAAAATGTCTTTGTTGTAAGAAAATTTGAAATTTTTTTTACATGATAGGTAACCTCAATACTCTCTCTTACCTGCATACAAATTTCAACGTATTACTGTTAACCGTTAATGAGATAATAATTTTTAATTTTATGTACCTTTTCTGATAAAATTAGGGAAAAAAATTATATCTCGAAAAATATTAATTTTAGGCATAGGGAAACTTTAACAAAAGAACCTCAGAATCTTACGTAGAATCAAAAAAAAAAAAATAAAAAATAAAAATAGTCATTCCATTTAAAGTAACGAAGTTGAGGTCAACTTCCGGTATACTCGGAAATGCCACCATTTTGAAAATATTTTCATTAAATAGATCCTGGCTGTTCATACCCACAGCCAAATTTTCAGATCAATATGTTTTTCTTTCTCAAGATACTTCTAATGGCTGGTCAAAATAAAAACACCCTGTGGACATCTAGACAGAAGAATCACTACTGCATGAAATTTGGACCCTATCTATATTCGTACGCCAGAAGTTGGGAAGTGGTTATAGAAAATCATGAAAACAGGAAACAAATTGTTGTTTCTTGCTGTTATTATGAATTGAAAGGGTACAAACAGACGTCTTTAGTATATAAATTATTTGCCACAGTATAGTGTCTGTTGAACATCCGAAAAGTGCTTGTCCTTCTCAAGCATTATTTTTAAAAATCCTTTTATTTATTTGATACAAATTATAAGTATGCGTTTAACTGATCTTTTACTTATAACGATCACATCTAGTCGGCACGGTTGTGATTCCCGAATCCCGATCCTGCGAAATAGGTTTTAACCAAAAAATGGTTCAGGTTCAGATTCAGAATTCATATTACTCGTATAACCTGTAACAACCGTTCCCGTGTCTATACATTTTACCCAGACGAGTCTTAGATTTAAGGAGATACTTCGGTGAACTGGAATTCGATATGAAATATTTTTAAACATGTTTTGATAATTTTTTCTTTTTAAGTGGCTAACAAACATTTTTCATACGTACATTCTTTGATAAACTGATATATCTTATAATAATATGTCGTTTATCTTTCTGTTTTATTATCTAACAATATGATCCGTGTTGTTTTTTGATACAGATTATCAATAAATATTATACATATCCTGGGGATATTGACAACAAAAATATACAGGGTGTCTCAGAAATGCATGGACGACGGTTGACCACAGATTTCTGAGATCAAAGTAATACGATTCAGATAAACTTACCTATACCGGGTGTAACAGGATCATGGTACACCCCCCTATTCTCCTTTAGTTTTGAAGATAATTGATTGAAATATTGGATATCTTATATACATAATAAGCACTTTTTGACATACAAGTGGTTTTCTTTTCACTTCCGGTTTCGTCGGAAGTGACACTAACTTTCGATTTTTAAATGGAACACTGCATATTATTGCATTTTTTGAATTCTGCATAATTTTTTTGAATCCAACGATACCAAATAAGTGACATTTCAAAGGCCAATATTTTTTATAATATAATTTTCTATTTTCCATTTAAGTGTCCCATAAAGCCGCGTCCACATTAGTAAAAATTTACGTTGTGTGTGGCATTCGGCACAAATTTGTTTGTGCGTTTCAAATTTATGCGAGTGTGGACGTGTTCGCCGCATACGAGCACACGCAAAAATTTTCGCCACATTCAACGCACGCGATCCGTGGCTTGTCGGTTTTTTTCAAGACATCAAAGGGATTTGTGCCGCAACATCGTTCTAGTGTGGACGTATTTTTCGTTAACGCACTAATTTGACGCCACACACACACACTAGTTCAGACACGCACGGCGCACAACGTAAATATTTATGCGGACAGGTTGCTGAATTTGGGTCGCAAATATTTGTGCCGAATCCTACATTCAACACACAACACATTTATTTCCTAATGTGGACGTACCTTAACGGTTCCGATTTATTTTAAATACGTGTAATGCTAGAAAAATCAAAATCCCGTCAAAAATACCAAATTACGTGATTTATGAGCAAATAAAGTTCATCAAAATGGTTTCTGGGGCC